>CAUYRH010047287.1:0-24905 GCA_963574655.1 Perodicticus potto
ATAAGGTATAGATTGTTTAAATATTGAACCAGAACTAGTTTAGATAAGACAACAAAGCATAGCCATGACCAAGCTGGTTTTATCCCAGGGTCTCAAGGCTTTATACATAAATCTATAAATATAATTCATCACATAAACAAATTAAAGAACAAAGATCATATGATTCTCTCAATTGATGGAGAAAAGGCTTTTGATAATATCGAGCATCCCTTCATGATCAGAACACTTAAGAAAATTGGAATAGAAGGGACATTTCTGAAAAAGATAGAGGCCATCTATAACAAACCCACAGCCAATGTCATACTGAATGGAGTTAAATTGAAATCATTTCCACTCAGATCAGGAACCATGCAAGGTTGCCCATTGTCTCCACTGCTCTTTAACATTGTAATGGAAGTTTTAGCCATTGCAATTAGGGAAGAAAAGGTGATCAAGGGTATCCATATAGGGTCAGAAGAGATCAAATTTTCATTCTTCCCAGATGATATGATTGTATACCTGGAAAACACCGGGGATTCTACTACAAAACCCTTAAAAGTGATCAAGGAATACAGCAGTGTCTCAGGCCACAAAATCAACACTCATAAATCTGTAGCCTTTATACATACCAACAATAGCCAAGTTGAAAAAACAGTCAAGGACTCTATTGCATTCACAGTAGTGCCAAAGAAGATGAAATATTTGGGAGTTTACCTAACAAAGGACATGAAAGATCTCTATAAAGAGAAGTATGAAACTCTAAGCAAAGAAACAGCTGAAAATGTTAACAAATGGAAAAACATACCATGCTCATGGCTGGAAAGAATCAACATTGTTAAAATGTCCATACTGCCCAAAGCAATACACAATTTTAATGCAATTCCTATTAAAGATCCATCGTCATATTTCAAAGATCTTGAAAAAAATAATACTTCATTTTATATGGAATCAGAAAAAACCTCGAATAGTCAAGACATTACTCAGAAATAAAAACAAAGCAGTAGGAATCACGCTACCAGACCTGAGACCGTACTATAAATCGATAGTGATCAAAACAGCATAGTAGACTTTTAGCCTTTAACAAGAGAATCAGCCTGTCCATCGAAGATTTGAAGCGAAGCACTGACTTCTCCTCTCCAGCTGTGGAAGTCCTAGATGGCATCACCATCCAGCAGAAGGTTAATTTATTTACATTAAAAATCTGTTGTTTAGTGTAGCCACTTCCACCAAGTATCTTACTTAGATCTTCTGGATGATTCATCGCAACTTCTATATCAGAACTTGCTGCTTCACCTTGAACTTTTATATTATGGAGATGACTTCTTAACCCTCATAAGCCAACTTTTGCTAGCTTAAACTTTTCTTCAGCAACATCCTAACAGCTCTCAGCTTTCATGGAATCCAAGAGCCAGAGCCTTACTCTGGATTAAACTTTGTTGTGTCAATACTAATAATTTTCAGAATCTGTCTAGCTTAAGTCTAATCCATAGGCTCTTGATTAGACTTTGGTTTAAGAGAATGTTGTGGCTGAGTAGATCTTCTATCCACACCAATAAAACTTTTTCCACATAGCAATAGACTATTATGCCTTTTTTTCTTTTTTTTTAATCATTTGTGTGTTCACTGGAGCAGCACTTTTTCATTTCCTTTGAGAACTTTTCCTTTGCATTCACAACTCAGCGAACAGCTTGGTGCTGTATGCCTAGCATTTGGCTTGTCTCGGCTCTCAACATTCCTTCTTCACTCAGGTCATTCATTTCTAGCTCTTGATTTAAAGTCAGAGATATGCAACCATTTCTTTTATTTGAATATTTAGAGGCCATTGTAGGGTTATTCTTTGGCCTAATTTAAATATTGTGTCTCAGGGAATAGGAAAACCTGGGGTGAGGTGTGGGGAGATGAGGTTATGGCCAAGGAGCGGTGAGAACACATGTGACATTTATTAAGTTCACCATTGTACATGGTTGCAGTGGGTGGCACCTCAAAAATAATTACAATGGTAAAATCAAAGACTGATGATCACAGATTACCATAGCATATATAGTAATAATAAAAAAGTCTAAAATAGTGTGAGAATTCCCAGTATGGCACAGAGATACCATGTGAGCATAGGCTGTTGGAAAATTGTGCTGATGACTTGCTTGATACAGCTTTGCCACAACCTTCAATTTGTAAAAAATGCAGCATCTGTTCAGTGCAGTAAAGTGAAGCACAATAAAAAGATGTTTCACATGTGTTTAGAACAGTGCCCAGCACATGGTAAGAGCTCGGTATACGTTAGTCACTATTCTCCTTTCCTCTCCTCTTTCTCCACCTCTTCTTCCTCCTCTTCTTTCTTTTCCTCCTCCTCCCCTCCTTCTCTCCTCCTTCAGCATTATTCTCTTAGGCTGCTGTTAATGCAGAGTCTCTAAACTATCTCATAAAGTAAGGAAGGATAAACCCTCGCCTCTATTAGGGTCCTAAGCTCCCTAGAGTGTCTTCCTAGGGTGGCCATGCTTTTTCTTTGCAGAGCCCTTATCAGAGCTTGAGCCTCCACGAAAGCTGTTCTGCTAGGTGTTCTGTGTAAGCAGGTGATGGGGCAGGGTCTAACAGGACCAGCTGTTCAGAATGTAGTTCTTTAATTATTCTGATGATTTCCCCATTAGCCTTTCTGACTCGCTGTATTTAGTTGCTTTGATCGTGGAGCTTCTCCAGGGTGCGGCTTGAGAAGAACTGTACTCCCCTCGGTATGTTGGACAGATGTTCTCTCTGTCTGATCTCAGGGATTTCTAGTTAACATAAATCTGTTAACAATGGACTCTGTTGATTGCATTCTCTATTGTTTCCAAGTGCCATTATGGCTGTGTCCTGTAAACATGTCTACTTTTGTTATTTACTTCATGGAGAAGGAATGCAGATGTATGCGCTCATGGGGCTGCCCTGAACAGAAGCCCTATTTCTCAATCTTGTTATTACTCAGAATTCCATTTTATTTGACTCTTTTGATTTATCTGTGTTTGTCAGTTACCTCTGATGCTGTATCTGCTGTTCTTGAGTTTAGCATGGTTTGTGTCAGCTTTCCTTGGAGTAGGGGACTTGTCCCCTGTCTTTCTGGGTGCTTTGTGCTCTACTCTAAGCCTTTCGTGGGGGGCTAACCCTCATACTACTGCCCATTTGACACCAGGTGAATGTTTGAATTATGTAAGGAATTTCCTTCAACATTTGTCATGTCATTTTTCCTATGCCAGTGGTTCTCAACTTCCCTAATGCTGTGGCCCTTTAATACAGTTGTGTGGGTCACGACCCACAGGTTGAGAACTTATGTCCTACAGACTGACAGTTGATATGAGTGCTTTGTTGTTGGGAAAATATATGGGCTCCTTGTTAAACTTTAGCCTTGCAATCCATGACGGTTGGGCCTCTTCTAATTTCCAGAGATGGCTGGGAGAAGTGGTGGGGAAGACCTTTCATTCAAATCACAAATTCTCAGAGGGCATCGTAAGCTCAGGCTTGTTCACACTTGATTCAGTATCCAGCATTTCTGACACCTGATGTGGAGTGTGGCAGTGAAGCCTTTATGCAGGATGGTGAATGAGGGTGTGCATGAGCCTTCCTTCTGGTTGGTCTCTGTGGTTTGGATGACAGGCTGCGAGAAGGGTCTGTCAAGTGCTGAACTGCAGCCTAAAGCTCAGACAGACAGGCTGGGGTTTGATCTTGCTTCTTATGGGGGATGCCAGTGAAAAGCAGAAAGACACATCAACTATCTTTTTCTAAGATTGGCCAACACAGCAGAGGAAGAGAGAAAACTGTGGCCTGTGACACCTGGTGGTGGGCCAGAGCGTGGACAGACTCTGCTCACTTAACGTGACGGGAAGATATGGATGTGCATGGGAGCCTGGTGATGCTCTCTCAGGCCAGCCTAGGGACCATCCTGTACAGTGAGGCCGAGGAAGGTGGGGGTTACCATGTTAAGTTTGTTTCTTCAAATTGCTCCTCTGGATTTTGCCCTAGTTGCCGTCTATAAGACCTATTCCTCTCTGCTGCTGGGCCTCTTCATCTGCCAAACAAAGAGTCTTCCTTCCTTAAGATGGGTGATGGGTCACAGGTGAAATGAGCACTTCAGAGCTCCTGCATCCCGGCTTCTCATCTCCTGAAAGGAGCCAGTTGGAAGCAGAATCTTGAATCAAATGGGCCCCAGTAGTAGCAGCACTTCCTCTGCCTTGAGAAGGGTTTTTTTTTTTTGCAAGTTAGAAAGTGATACTATTGGGTGTTGACAGACCTTGGGAGTTCATCTTGCCAACTGCTCCTGCCAAAACTGGAAGGTGAAAGAGCAGCAACAGATGCTGCCATAGCAGCTGCAGCCATCTGCTAGAAGCTAAAATGCATCACCAAGAACAGAGCTGGGGAGAGGATAGGGAAAAAAGAAGATGCACTTGAACTGATCCAGTTTAGAATCCAGAGCATGGCAGAGCTAATAGGTGGTTTCTTGTTTACCTGTGCTAAAGTAACTCTCCCCACCCCTCCATCTGCCATTTTGCCTTCTCCAACTGCTATTTACTGGTGAACATGAAGTGGTGGGCAATGCCAACTCCCAGCCCTTCTGTTTTGAAAGCACTTTACAGAGTCTATAAATTATCAGGCCCTGCTTACCAAGCCCGGATTAGGACAACATTTGACTTCCTGGTTCCCCAAGCTCTGGTCTTATCAATGAAAATCAGTTGTCCTCTTTCTTGCATACTTTTCAATTCCAGCACAGAAGCTAATGCCACTCATGTTTAGGCCTCCCAGACATAGAAGTAACCATGATTTTGCTATTCATATGCAGAGGCTATAAAAAAATTCTTAGATGTTGCAAAAAAATTCTAAAATGTTGAGCAAGTCAACTTCTCTAGACCTCAGTGCTTTCATTTCTAAAGTGGGAGTGGAATCAGTGAGTTCTAATATTTATTGAAGCATTTTGTATTTATGAACTTATTTAATTTCACCACCACCTTGAGAAGTATTATTATTGTTCCAATTTTGAAGATGATTTTGAGGCACAGACAGGTTATATAATGACCCTGTAGCTGGAAGTAAGAGAGTTAAGGAGACTTAATTCTGGACATCTAGGCTCTGATCTTATACTTCTTTCTCTTACCCTGTTATACTGCCTCTGAAGAGTCCATTCTAGTTCTAAAATTTTCTAATTTTTCTCAAGACCCTAGCCTTTTCTTCTTATCATGGGGGACATCATTATTAGAATTCAGGACTTTAAGCAACTTTGCATTTTCAATTCTGGTAAAAATGTAGCAAGTTATATCTGGATTTTTCAAATTCTTTGTTTACTTCCAACCTTTTCTTTACTGTTGGGTGTCCAGAACCACCCATTGTCTGTACCATGGCACTTTTTCCTCACTCTCCAGAGCATCCATCTACTTTTCAGGTTGAATTTTCAAATTTCTGCCTTCCACGCTTTCCAAATGATGAATGATCTTAGGTTTTATTATGATCTCACTGCTTTCTAGCACATTCTTCTTTTTAGGAAATTTTCATTCTTATGTTGCTATCTTCCCACATTACTTTGCCCCTCAACATTTGCTGTTTTTGTAAGAAAAATACTGTTTTCTTTGTTTGCTTTGCAGTTTGCAATCTGCTTCCACATACATTATTTCATTGGCTCCCCACAACAAATGCATGAAGCATCTACCTGGAGGATGATGCCAGGCGTGGGTCTTTCTGCAGATTTGTCCACACCAGTGTTTTTCCTCATTGCTGCAAGGGGGATCTTTCAGGAAGAACAAATCTGTTCAGGTCACTCCCTTGCTTAAAATATTTCAGTGAGTTCTTCTGCTGATAGGATCTCACTGTTTTCCACCTTTTGGCTTTTTCCTCCTCTTCTCATTGTATGACTTGGCAACACTGAAGTAAGCACCATTCTCAGAACCTCCACCATGTTTCACACTGCTGAACTTTCACTCTTGGTCTTCCTCGGACATAGGTTGCTCTGCTCTTTCACTGCCTGTCTGGTTCCTAAAATCCTTTTGCCCAAATTGTCCTAAACACCTAGAAAAATCTTTCCCCTATTTCACATGACAAGTCTTTATGTCTATTTCAAATAGCAGCTCAAGTCCTACTTCCTCCATCTCTCTTCTCCCTCTGCTCAAACTGTATTTCCTGGATTATCTGTTTTATCCCACACTTTTCCCATTCATCTTTGATCTGTTTTAGATCAGGAACTGCTGCTTCTTGCCCCTCTGATTCATTGTCTTAGAAGGTGTAACCAAGGGGCCTCAGTCAATGCATGCCTTCTGACTGGGATACTTCAAAGCAACCCTCGGTGCAACTGAACGGCAACTGGCACCGCTGGTGCAGCTAGTAAAACAGCCTTACTCTGCATTGGAGCTGCTCTGGCCCTCCCTCACTCCTGCAGGGTCACGTGCTATGCCAGCTTGCCACTGCACCCCACTCCTGAGAGACTGCTTCCCTCAGCTGGGCAGTGATGCAGCTGATGGCAGAGCTGATTGTCTTTCTCTTACTGTGTAGTGGAAAAAGCAAGGGCCTTGGAATTCAAAGGCCTGGGTTTGTGTTCCAGCTCCCTAGACTCCCAGTCTCTTATTTAAAGGGAATGTTGGGAATCAAAATAGTACATGTTCTATTTAAGTTCCAGAGTTATTGTCAGCTCAAATAAGATAATGGGATAATGCATGTGGAAAGGGTTTTGTAAATATTTACACAGTATATACTTAAATACTATATGTAGTATATATACACTAGATATGTAGTATATATATGTACTGTGTATCTACACTATATATACAATATGTAATACTTGTGTGTATATATATACACATTATATAAATAATCCTCATTATTTGTGGATTCTGTGCTCTCAAATTTCCTTATTGCCTAAAGTTTATTTGTGACCCTGAAATTAATACTCATGGTGTTTTTGAAGTCATTTGTGAACATTTACAGGGCTATGAAAAACCTGAGTCAGTCAACATGTATGCTCCCCGCTGAGGTGAAGCAAGGTAACACTCTGACTTCTTGATTTAGCTTTCATGCTGTAAATAAGCGCCCTTTTGTTCCACATTTTTTTTTTTGCATTTTTGTGTTTTTTATTGATGATTTTGCTGCTTAAAATAGGCCCTGGGCATAGTGCTGAAGTGCCGTCTCATGTTTCAGAAGGCTGTAGTGTGCATCATGAAGAAAATACACGTGTTAGAGAAGCTTTGTTCAGGCAATAAGCGTAGTTCCTTTGGCCATAAGCTCAGTACTATGTTAAATAAGGTGTTTTTAAACAGAAATATACACAAAACAAGATTATGTACTTATTGGTTGATGAAAATATTGTGAGCAGAAGCTCATAGGAACCTAGCCCTGTCTGTTCTCTGGGAGCCACGGCTCAGTGCTTGCTGATTCAGTGCCCACGATGTCTTTTTAGAACATAACTGACCCAGATAATTAGAATCCACTGTATTAGTTTGTAAGAGAATCTTCTCATTTGAGGCCATTGCTGTCCTGTTTGCTACCACTCCCAATGCTTAGCCCAGTGGTTCTCAGTCTGTTTTTGCTTAAGAATTCTTTAAAATGTAGAGATGATCTGAAATGTTTCCAACACGGAGAAATGATGGATAGCCTAAATACGTGTTTTGGTCATTACATGGTATGCATGCATGAAAGTATCACATGTGCTCCGTGAAGATGCACAAGTGTTAAGTATTAATGAAAAAAACAGAGATCCTTGGGTAACAACCCTGGAGACGGAGACTGAGAAGCTTGTGATATAGGTTCATGGGCATGAATGGGGAGGCCCCAGCACACAGGATCATGGAGTCCTGGGGTGGAGCAGGCGGCTTGTGGATGGCGATGAGCTTATCACGCTGAGATCCGTCAGCTTTCTGCAGACTCTATCTAACCTGATGCTCTCAGGAGGGAGTGTCTTTCTTCTCGCTCAGGCCCAGATCCCTGTGGATGCCTTTTTATGTCTTTCACTGGAGTTGCAAGAACAAGACATAGGAGAGGGAAGGAAGGGAAGGTCACACTTTGTACTGGTCACCCAAGCCTTTCAGCTTTGGAGCATCATAGGCACATCCTCTTCCACTTTTTCCTAAATGCTGTCCTGAGACCTGGGTGAAGAGAAACTGTATTGTATACCCATTGGCCTGCAGGCTGCAGACTCAGCAGCAGTGCAGCTGATGCAGTCACATTAGTGCTTTGTACCAGGATCAGGGTAATGCTGGACAGCACCTACATATGCTGCATTTTGTCAGGGGAATGCTACATAGAGTCTCACAAGTATTCACTTTTCTAATTAATCTCTGCTTCCAATCGCAAGAATATTTAGAGACTTTTTTTCTTTTAAATGACAAGGACTTTGTGTTGTGCTCTGTAGGGAAACAAAATACTTGTTCACAACTATAGGACCCAGAGAGCTGGTTATCCTCATGCATAGGCAAGAAGACCAAAGAATGGTCCTCATGAAATGTTGAATAGCTGGGCTGTGGTATCACACGGCCTGGGTTAAAATTCTTGCTTTGCTATTTCAGCAGTGTGAACTGAAAACTTCAGTCTCTCAAGTATTCTTTTAGAAAAATGAAGATGATGACCTTTGTAAAGATTAGAAAAGACACTGGAAAATCTCCTGGCTGGGTGCATGTGTACCATGGTTAAGTGCTTGATACATGTTAATTAACTTTTCTTTTCTTCTTTTAGCTTTTTTATTTCTTGCCCATTTCTGTCATACTGGTCTGTGCTCTAAGTGGAGGAGTCCAACCTGCAGCCGGCAGGTTGCATGTGGATTATGTGAGGACGTTTTTGCTTATCTGTAGTGGTGGATATTATGAAAAGTATGCACAGACCTTTTTACTGCACCTCAGCTTTCATTGGCATTTGTGTGTTTAATGTGTTCCCCCCAAATAGCTCTTTTTCCAATGTGCTGTGGAGAAGAAAAAAAGTTGTACACCCTCTCCCCCCTTTCCCCTTCCTTTTATAACTTTTTCTATTTTTCTTTGGGCCTTTCATGGAAATGGTCTTAAATGATAAACTGGTTCTGTGCTAATATAACCAGGGATAGTAAGTGTATTATCCTTTAAGCCAAAATAGTTTCATTTTATCAGGGATTTGCTGGAAATAAATGTTGGGATTTTCTAGAAAAGAATGCTGAGAATTCCTGCATTTCTTGGGTTGAGTGTGGGAGCAATCTCTTAAATCAGCCGATGCTGAGCACATGTTGGTGGGGCTGGCCTTGACTGGGACACCTCATTTATCTCACTTTTACTGCTGGAAGATGAAAGATGATTCAGCTATGAAGAGGGAAGGCTGGGATTCTTCACTCTGGAACATGCTGGTACTCATAATAAATCTTAGCTTTACCACTCACTGTGTCAGCAAAGGCAAATAACCTTTCTGAACCTCAGGTTTCTGATCTATAAAATAGGGATAATGATATTTCACTTTTAGAGCTTTTGTGAGGATAGGCCGCGTTTCATGCAATGCCTGGCTCACAGTATGGGATCAACAAATGGTGTATGGTTACAGACCAGTGAAAGGGCAAGTGAGCATGAACCAGGCCCATTGTATTCTAGTAATTTCATAACTAGTTGTTATAATCTGGCACCAGACTAATTTGAAGATGAATCATAAACAATTTTTCTCTAAAAACATTAAAGTGCCAACATTTGGGATAATTTTTTGAACATCATTCTCTGAGCATCATTCTTCTGAGGAGCTTTCCTGAGTGAGACAAATAGGTATAAGTAATAGTTACTTACATTATAACTCAGCAGTTCTCAACCTATGGGTCAAGACCCACAGGAACTGTATTAAAGGGCCGCTGCATTAGGAAGGTTGAGAACAACTAATGTAACTGATAGTTACTTACCTGGAAAGTATGCATATGAGAATATACCTTGTATATGAATATCCTTCATTGTGTTATTTAGGTGGACAAAAAGGTTATAAAGAGGTGAAACCAAGTCATTGATCAGAAATGGCAGCTCTTCAGGTGGCCATTGGCAATGCCCTTCAGGGCTTCCTGCTTCCCCAGCACAAGTGCTTGTCCTTCCTTGGGAGAGTGCCTGGGCTGCATAGCTGATTTACACCCACACCCTTTCTCTACACTCCTGCCTCCATTGGTATGAAGCCATTGCCCAGACTTTTCTGGTGGGTACAGTCTAGTGGCAGCTTTGGTTCCTTGGTGTTGATTGCCCTGGGATGCCCTGGAGCCCTCTGATGGCCAAGCGAATGGGACTTCTGGCTTCACTCAGCTGGACTTTCATATCCTTCACTGATTGCTGAGCTTGAATGTTATTGTTAGTAGAATGAGCTCAGGTTTAGGACTAGGACTTAGTTTCCCTAGGGATAAATAGTATTTCTCCTTCCTCCCTTCCCCACAAGAATCATTCAAATCAAGTTCTGTCCATGTTTATGCTGAAAACAGGGAGAAGCCAACTGGCTATCATCAATGACCTTTGTGCCCCCAGTCTGAATTGAGTATAACTTTTATAAGAATCTAAGGTGTTTTTGCCTCATTATTTCTTCCTCTCTTCTGATTTATCTTTATGGCTTAGGCATTTTTACATGGTAAACAGCAAGCAAATGTCTCTTTAATATATAAACAAATGACCAGAGAAGCTAATGTGTGTTTAATCTAATTCCAGTGATATTAAGCAAAGGTAGGCTTCTTTAAGGAAAATCAGAGGCAGCTATTTAGAAATAGTTAGGATTGCACTAGTCCAAACAAACCAACAAACAGAAAACTCACTGAGTTCAGATTTCTCTAAAATGACCATCCCGGGTGGTATTTATGATGGGCAGGTAATAGGAAAGGAGAGAATAAATAGTTTTGGAACAAGTTATGTAGGCCCAGAACCTTCACACACTTTTTGCTTTATTTTCTAGATGGAAAAACTAAGGCTTAGAGGGTATAAGTGACATGCTGTGGTTCAGGTGAGTAAATAAAAGATTCATAATTTGAAGCCAAATTTAATTTGCCTTCCTGATCCTTCCACCCCCACCATGGTTCTGAGGGACGAGGTATGGCATCTGAACACCTTTGTCATGAAGGAAATAGTTAGTCTGGGATGCCCCAATCTAATAAAAAAAAAAAAAAAAACTACAAAACAAAACAAAACTACATGTCTTTTATTTGATAAGAAATTAGGTTGGGGACATATATACTATTAGACAAAAATTAATTGATTACATTAACACTATGTAATTCTGCTCAAGGAAATGCACCATAGACAGAGTTAACTGAGACAGACTGGGAAGAGGCGTTTGTGATGTCTAGAATTAAAGAGCAATTATTATTTAAAATATGCAGAGAACTTCTCTATACCAGTAGGAAAAAGCAGGAATCACAACAGCAAGTAGGCAAAAAAGCCTACTGTTTTTAAAAGAAACCCAAATGTTTTTAAAATAGAAGTGAGGCCTTAAGCTCACTAATAATCAGAGATGTGACAATTAAAACTACCACTTTATTTTTTCTAAAGCTAGCAGTGAATTGGATAACATCAAGTGTTTTGAAAAGACATGGGGAAGCGAGACCCTTTTTCATGACTGGTAGGATTGTGAACTGCCATTGGCACTGTGTGACGCCATCTGGCAGTCGTTAGTGAAGCCAAGTCTGCTTCTGCTCAGTCATCCTATTCTCGAGAAAAATCTCTGCAAGTCTGCAAGGGGACATGGATGAGAATATGTGGCATTTGTGGTAGTGAGGAGTTACAGCACCTGTGTGATAGGCGCTTTCTGTGGACTATTCTGCAGCAGTTAGTAGAAGGAAGCACATACAGCATCATAGATAAACCATAAAACCAAGACAGTGAGCAAGAAGGGCAAAGAATTAGGTCTGGGGTGGCACCTGTGGTTTAAGGAGTAGGGCACCAGCCCCATATACCGGAGGTGGCAGGTTGAAACCTGGTCCCAGCCAAAAACTGTAACAACAACAAAAAAAAATTAAGTCTGTTATGCAATACTGCTAAGGCAAATTAAAGATAAAGGTATATATTTTACAAAAAGAAAAGTTTTAAGGAAGCAAATAGTTTTTAACTCCTGGCATATCCAGCTTTTGAGGTTTAAACTCCTAAAAATGCATATAGAAATACCACATAAACTGTCCCTAATAGATGTATAGATCGTCTTATCAGATGTATTTTTAGTGTGTGAAAGCTACCAATGTCTCTAAAAAGTCTTCCCAACACGTTGGAAATTTAAATTAAATGTGTGGGGGAAGTCTATCATTTTTTTAATAGAACAAAAATTTATCTTGTAAACAGAATATTTATTACTATGGTGTTTTTTAAATTTGCCTTTTTGTACCTGGGATTTATTAACGCAAAACACATTGACATTTTCTGAATAATAGAGGTAATAGGCATACTTTTGATGAAGCTGTTCAGGTGGTCTCAAAGATTTTATCTTATGCCTCATTTTTCAAGGGGTAATTCAAGAATGATGAAGTTGTGGAGAACAAAATACAGGTGAACTGCAGTAGGCCCATTCCATGTGCATGCAGATATGTGAAAATGTGCACTATGTCTGTTTCCTAAAGATGGTCTGGGAGAAGTACACTGATGTATGTCTATATGATAGAAATCCACCCTTATCCTAAATGAAACAAACAGGAGTGCTTAGAGGAGTGTGCAGGCAGGAGAATGGTTGCAAACAATTGCCTGAGAAGTGGCAGAGACAAAGGCTAGGTTGACACGGGGCAGGACTGTCTCAGACGGGTGCCCGAGAGGCAGAATGTCTTTGTGAGGGTCACTGCAAATACCTGACACTGACTCTAATGCAATCACTGAAGCAACTGGCACTGTTTAAACTAAGGGGCCGGAATTAGCTACCAAAAAGCTAAAATAACAACAGCACCTTTTTTGAGGCAAAAAGACATAAATCTAGGGTCAGTGATTTCTATCAAAGGGTGACATTTGTCTGTCATTTCAGAATGATCTGGTATCAGGGCACCATTCCAGAGTGACCCCGACCAGGTAGAGCTCCCAACAGCACAATGTTGAGAGTTCTGTGTGTTTGCAACAAAAGACTTTCTGTTGTAGTTGGCTCAGTTCCGGGGGGAATTTGGGCTGGCCACTGGCAGCAACTATGATACCTACAAGTTTATATGTCATTCTCTATACAACAGATATTTATCACTTACTTTGATGGCCCATCTTCTTTTGTATGGAAATGTATTAGACCATCTCCCACCATAAAAGCTTAAAATGCAAGATGTTTATTCTGCTATTTAACATTCTGAAAAATGTTCAAACTGCTATTCAGCTGCTCATCTTCCCTTGAGGTTAGGTACAGACACATAACTTGGGCTTTACCAATCAGAGGCATCTGCCTTGAAACAGGAATTAGTATAAAAAGGCTGAGCTGGAGGAGTATGAGAAACAGCAACCTAAGTTTTCAGAGGTGACAACGTGTTTAGAGGTGAGAATGTCCTCAGGGGTCTAGTTTTACAGTAAGGGGATTTGGGCTACATTTCATGTTAATGCACTGGCTTCCCTTGTTCTTGACTATTTGCCAAGTCTAGATTTCCTAACAATTATTAACTAACCAGTTCTCTTTCTAAAAATTTGTTTTCCACTATGTCAGCCAGAGTTGGTTTCTGTTGTAACCGGTAAAGCTGATTGGATTTTTACATAGTTTTCAGATGGTTATTGCTTCCCGGAATCCAGTCTGTGGCCTATTGTGATTGTCTCTGAAAGGGTCTGAAACCATAAATAGCGTATCTTCATTGACTTTTATGTTCTGTGACTTCAATGTCACATTTTTGAGTTATTCACTAATTCGACATTTGATGAACACTCACTATTTTCCAGGCCATGTGCTGGACAATGGGGACATGACAGGTAGCTGCTGGTCTCACGGTCCTCACTGTTTGAGGATGGAGATGGAAAGAAGATGGGCAGTTGTAATGCAGATAACTGTGAAAAAACACCTGACTGGAGGAGGATCTAGAAGGATCATCCAACCCAGCCTTGTGGGAGCTGGGCAAAACTACACGTGCATATCCTCACCTGAATGTTCTGATTTTGTCTTAAACTCAACTGTCTACCTTCTGCCCCCCCCATCACTTCATCTCCCCATTTTCACATTTCCATTATGGCTCCATTATTCTCCATCACCCAGACCCATGCCTGGAAGGTAACTCTTGCATTCACTCTCTATGTTCACTTAGTTACCAAAATTGCAAACTAAGGACACCCATAAACAAACCACACCTGAACAATTGTTTCATGAAAAAATATTTTACATTGTGTGAAGGTCGCTATTATTTTCTATCATTTTATTTTATGTTTTAAAAATATTGTTTCTATGGTAAATTGAATTCATGATTCACTAATGTTTTATTACACTTTCTTTTCTTTTTTTTTTTTATTGAATCATAGGTGTGTACAATAATTCAATCATGGGGTTCAGTGTGCGGGCTTCAGATACAATTGGAGATATTTTCATCAACCTGATTGTGATAACATTCAAGAGACTTTCTCATTACTATGTGAGAACATTTTTGATCCGTATTTAGAAACCTCTGCTGTCTTTGATATATTCCAACTGTTACTTTCAATGAGATCCTTTATTGTTATCTCGTCATGACTTCCCCATTTTAAAGGCAGCAGTATCAACACCAAACATTCCTTCAACTCACTTTCTTCTAGTCCCCATCCCTATTGTCACAGCCCAGAGGATCTCCATGTTCTTTTTTGCTTCATTCACTTAAATTCAGCTGTCCTCATTGGTATGCCACAGAAACTGCTTTTGCTGAGCCCACTAGCTGCCTCAGTATTTCTAAATTCAGTGGATATAGTCTATCAAGTCTTTATCTTACTATCTCCCCTTCTTAGAAACCCTTCTTAACATGGTTGCTGTGACCCTCACCTTTTGTTTCTCTGGTCCTCTTTTTAGGTTCATCCGCCTGCATCTGGACGTTTGAAATTTCTGAAGACTCAGACTTCAGTTAGGTTTTTTTCTCATTCTGTAGCCTCGCTGTGCTCACAGCATCAATTCCCACATCTCTGAACCTCTCCCAAATAGAAATGACATGCCCCAGAGTTTGTCAACCATAGTGCTTGGGCCTGGATGATTCTTTGCTTTTGGGGATCCGTCCTGGGCACGGTAGGATGTTTAGCAACATCCTCTTTCTGCTAGATATAAGCAGCAACCTCCCCCAGTTGAAACTGCGTAGGTGTCTTCTAATATTGTCACATATCCTCTGCAGTGTCAAAGTCACCCAAATGAGAATCACTGTGCTGCCTTGACCTCTCATCTACAGATGAGGCTTCATTTCCAACTACCTACCTCCCATTTCCACTTGGCTGTTTCAAATACACCTCAAATTCATCATGTCAAAATTGAACTTAATCTACCTCTGAGGCCTAGTCCTCTTCTAATAATCCAGTCATCCAGTGCCTCAAATCAGAAAGCTGAAAGTTACGCTTGACACGTTTCTCTCTCCCACCATCCCAATATCTAATTTATTACTGAGTTCGTCTGTTTAACCTGCTAGATCTCTCTCTAGAATCTGTCCAGTTTTCTCCTAGCCTCTTTAGAGACTGTTTCCAAATGATCTTATTTTCGTTACTGTCATCACCATTCTTCTCCTTCCAAGCTCAAAATGCTTAGAAATAATTGGAAGTTCAGAAGCCCTTTATTCTTTCCTTTCCATTTCTCCCTCTAACTGCTCTGTGCAAGTTTGATTATTTTTTTTCTAAAAAAATATCTTCCAACTTTTCTCTTTCATTTTGTTGGTAACAACCCTCAGTTCAATTCATACTTGAATTTTACCATCAACCTTCCTCCTACTCTTACTGTCCCTTGCTCCAATCTGTTCCCCTTCTAATTCCAATATACCAATAAACCCAGACATCTTTTGCTGCAATTCTGTCTATTATTTTACAACTCTTGTTTTCAGATTCATTCCTCTACTCAGTGACCAAACATTGATCCTGAGTTTTTCTTTGATTAGATTCTTCAGCTTGGTTTTGATAGCTCTTCCTAATTTGACACCGCTGTATCAGGACCTACCCCTGGCCCCACCCAAATATGTCGTGTGCTACTACTGACCTGTTCATTAGAATGTTACCTGGATATCTGCACATGTTGTCTCCCCATTGTGACTCTATCTCCTCCTGTCTACCTACAAAAATCCATACTGTGACTACAGGCTTAGTAAATCTTCCCTCAGCTAATCTAGTCCACAGAACTAGCTACTTTTAGCCAATACCACATTTGTTCTCAATTGCTTAATTTGTTTTTAATTTCATGCACCCTAGGTTTTTGACTCCCAACTGGATTTCAAGTTTATTGAAACCAAGCTTCTCATCTTACATGTCATCTGCATCCCCCATTTCATTGATGAGAATGACCAGCTTATAGTATATGTTCAGTAAGTGTTTGAATAAATGTTGCTAGGTTTAACAAAACTTTTAGAGAAGGCACAGAGCCTTTTTTAGTTATTTTTTTCTAGGAATTTTTTTCTCATGCTTTTCAGTCTTCCTTCTGTTATAGCTAAACTTTATAATCTTATTTTGAACTCATAGAAATAAACACAGAATGCTAACTTTTTTATTAACACAAATCCTTAAATCCTCCTTTCAAGTTCTTGCAGTGATTTTTTAAAATTTAAAATCTCATTGTAGTGAAGATTTAAATGCTCTTGCTTAAAAAGTTTACTGTCTCATTGACATTATTAGGACTGTTCTTTTAAACTTGCTTTGGAATCCATTTTTTGTTTACAAAAGAGGAATAAGAAATGAAAAGTATCATTGGAAGCCAATTACTCTTGGGGTCATTGTTTTCTGAATAAATCTGTGCTCAGGGGAATGAGCCTCTCTTAGAACAGAGAGCAGGCATTCTGATTAGGCAGCCAGAATCATTTTCTTTGGGGTAAGTTTTAATATTTGAAGGTTAGAAAGGTGAACCGAAAAGCAGAGCACAGTGTATGAAAACACCCTACTTTTGCTAAGCAAATTGCTTTGGAAGGAATTCAGCTCCTGATTCAGGAGGGTTGTGCTGGCTTTCAGAGGAGAAGACTAAGGGGGAAATGGCAGTTTCTGCCAGTGAGATGCCAGTTATCTATTCAAGCTCATCAATCAATATTGGATGTCAGAAATGAGATTGGATGTCCTGATTTCACTGATAATGACCAGGGAAATAAAGACATCCTGGAAAATGGCCAGGAGCAGAGAAGGCTTTAGGTTTTAACATTATTGTTCCCTAGAGATGGAGTCTGTAATAATTTTCTGAGGGTCATGCTTAACATTTACTCTCAAATATTTGCTAAGGAACTTAAGGAATTTTGCAAATACTATCCCATTTAATACTATGTATTTATTTATTGCAAAAGAAACAAACATTGTGGGCTCTTTTCCAGATTTTGGATATAAATGACCAAGATTCATAGCCAGACTTGAGTAACATTTACCTAATGCCTACCAGGTGCCAAATATCATTGCATTTGCAGCTTCAGCTTTCTTTTAATTTTCTCGGCAATGTTGTAAAGTAGATATTAACATTCCCATTTTATAGAATCGAGTCTCGAAAAAGCTGCATAGACATAAAAAAAGACTTTATTTATTTTAAAGTCCAAGTTGTATTTCATAAACCCTTACATTGTGCCTGTTAGGTGAGAGCACCCTGATCCTCCTCCCTCTTCTCCACTTCCCCCTCTTTAGTTTAATTGTATTTTTCTCTTGAATTTGTTCATCTACTGATTTTCTAGTAGCATCAAATACATTAAGTACTTGCCTTTCCAATATGGAGATGCTTTACTAAGTAGAATGTTCTCCAACTCCATCAAGGTTAATAAAAAAGATGTAAAGTCTCCATCATGTTTTATGGCTACATAGTACTCCATGGCATACATATACTACAGTTTATCAATCCGTTCATGGGTTGATTCCACATTTTGGCAATTTTGAATTGAGCTGCAGTCAACATTCTAGTACAAATGTCCTTATCATAAGATGATGTTCTTTATTCTGGGCAGATATCTAGTAATGGGATTGTGGGATCAAATGAAAGGTGTACTTTGAGTTTTTTGAGGATTCTCCATACTTCTTCCCCAAAAGGCTGTATTGTTTTGCAATACCACCAGTAGTGTAAAAGTGTTCCATTTTGTCCACACCCTCTGCAGCATCTGCAGCTTTGGGATTTTGTGATGTGGGCTATTCTTACTGGGTTTAGATGATATCTCAAGGTGGTTGCGATTTGCATTTTTCTGATAATTAGGAACAATGAGCATTATTTCATATGTTTGTTGGCTATTTGTCTGTCTTCTTTGTAGAAGGTTCTATTCATACCTCTTGCCCAGTGAAAAATGGTATTATTTGCTCTTTTTTTGTTGATTAATTTGAATTCTCTGTGGATTCTAGTTATCAGCTCTTTGTCAGATTTATAGCATGCGAATATCGTTTCCCATTCTGAGGGTTGTTTGTTTGCTTTAATTGTTATGTCTTTAGCTGTGCAGAAGCTTTCTAGTTTAATTTGGTCCCATTTGTTTATTTTTGTTGTTGTTGTGATTGCCATGGAAGTCTTCTTCATAAAATCTTTCCCAAGACCAATATCACCAAGAGTTCTCCCAATACTTTCTTCTAGGATTTTTATTGTTTTGTGTCTTAGATTTAAATCTTTTCTCCATCATGAGTCAATTGTCATGAGTGGCGAGGATGCAGTTCCAGTTTCAGTCTTTACATGTGGTTATCCAGTTCTCCCAGTATCATTTATTGAATAGGGAATCTTTTACTCAGTATATCCTTTTGTTTGGTTTATCAAAGATCAGAAGGCTATATGAGACTGGTTTTATCTGTTTGTTTTCTATTTTGTTCCATATGTCTGTGTCTCTATTTTGTGCCAAATACCATGTTATTTTGATCACTGTAGACTTTTAGTATAACCTGAAGTCTGGTTAATGTAATGTCTCTGGATTTGTTTTTATGGCTAAGAATTGCCTCCAAGAAATCTTTTAAGAGTCTAGTCCCAGGATTCAAATATATATTCTTTGAAACTAAGTCTCATACTTTTTCCTCCCTGCCTTGGACAAAACCTTATAAATCCCATAAAACTGAAAGTCTCTTTTATCTTAGAACTAACAACCATTCAGGTGCAGTAAGTGTGCTATCCCATGGCTTTCTGTTTCTCCTGTGAGAACTAGGTGGGTTGTGAACCATATAATTCATGACACACAAACTGGCAAGAGGCCTCATGCTGGGATTTGAGTGAAAAAATTTCAGAACTTGTAAACTCATAGATGTGCATACAACTATACATGACATAATCCTACTAGACTGCAGACCAGGGCTTTCACATGGGGACCTTAAGACACATGCGACTCTGTAATTGTGCTTTGATAGATCAAGGCAGCATGCTTTTCCTTCCTTCCTTCCTTCCTTCCTTCCTTCCTTCCTTCCTTCCTTCCTTCCTTCCTTCCATCTTTCTTTCTTCCCTTCCTTTCTTGACAGAGTCTCACTTTGTCACCCCTGTTAGAGTACCCTCGGGTTATAGCTCACAGCAACCTTAGACTCTTGGGCTCAAGAGATTTTCTTGCCTTGGCCTCCTGAGTAGCTGGGACTATAGGTGCCTGCCACAACGCTCAGCTATTTTTAGAGGTGGGGTCTTGCTTTTGCTCAGGCTGGTCCTGAACTCGTGAGCTCAGGCGATCCACCTGTCTTGACCTCCCAGAGTGCTAGGATTACAGGCATGAGCCACCATGCCCAGCCTCACACTTTCATTTCTTTTTAATAGTTTTGAGACCATTACTAGGGAAGGTACTCCCAGAAGTTTATCCCTATCCTGATCATTACCTACAACTGATTTATACCAATTTGTGACCTTCTTGATTTCAGAAGGCATTTGACTTGAATTCCTGATTAAAAGCTTCAGAATCTGTCTTAATTTCTCTTTGGACCTAATGGTTTTATGGCTTCACATATGTAGAGAACAATATAACCATCCAACTGATTAGTTTCACGATGGATAGATTTGTTAGGTGCAAAGGATAAGAGTTATTTCTAAGGTGGGGTTCTTAGCCTACAGGAGTCACAGTGTAATGAGGAAGATGCATATATAAAATTATGCACCATACAACAAAAGAAGTATGCATAGGCAAAGACCTACATTGCACTGGTAATGTACCAGTGTAGTAGACCTGTAACGTACCAGTGTAATGTACAGGATGTACAGGAACAGAGTGAAAGCTTCAGTAGAGCATGTAAGTTCTGAATTGTGTCTTGAAATTACAGTAGATGTTTTCCAAAGAAAATGTAGGCAAGAAAGGACATTCTTAAAACTTACCACACTATAAATGTATTAAAGTACATGACCTGATAGAGTAAGAGCAGGCTGTCAGGTTGTACTTTTGACATTATGTGCATAAGAATAATGGCAAAAATTGAAATAAGAAAGAGGAAATTATATAGCACACAAAGGAGCTCATATGTTGGGCTAGGTTTTATTCTATAGGCCATGGAGAATTTTTAAATGATTTTAATTGAGGAGCGCTATAGTTTGAATGTCTGTTCCCTCCAAAACTGATGTTGAAATTCAATTTCCTTGTAACATTATTAAGAAGTGGACCTTTTAGAGGCAATTAGGCCATGAGGGCTTCACCCTTTTATGGGACGGTATTGGTGGTCTTGTAAAATAGTGAGTTTGACCCCTTCTTGATCTCTCTCTCTCTCACCTTCTCACCTCCTGTCAAATGTAACACAGCAACAAGATCCTTGCAAAATGCCAACACCTTGATATTAAACTTACCAGCCTCCAGAACTATGAGTCAATAAATTTCTGCTAATTATAAATTACCCAGTTTCAGGTAATTCTGTTATATCAGCCCAAAAGAAACTAAGGAAAAGGTAACACAATCAAATTTATGTTTTTAAGAGAATCAAGAAATAGATGATGTTAGAAGCTTATTCAATAGCCCAGATGAGAAGTTATGAGGGCTTGACCCAAGGAAATGTCAATGGATAACAACAAGACTTGTTTCAAGGAATTATGAAGTGGTAGAATGAACCATATTGAGTAAAGGATAGAGAAGGAAGACTATGCACAGTGATTCAATCTGAAGATGGTTGTTGCTATACTGTTCTCTTCATTGGTAACTATTTATATTGAATAAAGTTTAGAAATACATAGTATACCTCCCCATCCCCAAAAGGATTCCCCTGGAGTATTCTTTAACTGTTAATGAAAAGTATAGCAACTATGGTTTGATAAAGACCCTGGTCTCCAGGGGGCTCAGAACCTTCAGGGAAGGCACTGGGTCATCTCACCAGCAAGCCCCCAGACCAGTAGAAGTATAGCCCAGGTGGATGTAAATCTAATATTGGCAGTGGAGGAGGGAATTGAGGGGTTACTACTGCTAGTCTCCATGATAAAATGCATCCTTGCTTAGGATTTTCTTCTATCTAGCATCCCCATTTCCTTTCTTCTGAAAGCTAGCTACTGATAAATCACTTGAATAAGGATCATAGTCTCAGTCTCCACCTGTAAGGAGCCTGCCTTGAGTCAGGAGATCTGGCTAGGAGGGATCAATGTGGAATGGGAATGAGAAGCAATAATTGGTGATGTGAATGGATAGCTGCATTCAGGGGGAGCAGGCAAAATAAGAAGAATAATATAGGCAAGCTTTGAAGAGTAGTCACTTAGATCAGAGTTAAACAAAAGAATTTAGAGAAGAATACAGTAAAAGAGAGGGAGAAAGGAACAACAAGAAAGTAGCAGAGCAGTGTGAAAATGCATTTCAGGTCTCTTCAACAACAAGCATCTAACTCCTCCCTTGGATGTAGAAGATGTAGAATGTTTTCACAAAAAGATTGGCAAGCATCATGTTAAAGGGTGAGAAGAGCTGTCAGATATGGCGACTGAAAATTCACTGGTATCCTCGGAAGGAATAGTTTAATATTTACTGTAGAAACTATGTATTTAGGGGGGTCAGTTGATATTTATGACACCCCCTCTTGGGGTTCTATGCTATGTTCATGCTTGCTTTTCAACACCGTTCAACACATGCCACTTTTCCTAAACCCAGGTTGTAGATATAGAGGGCCAAGCAGAAGTAGCTAAAAAATTTCTGTGTCCCAGTGTGCTTTGAAGCATGAAAATTGGTTGATGAAAAAAAGATGGGTTATTTAATAAGTGATGTTACAACAAATGTCTATCTTTAAAAAGAAAAAGGAAGAAGTGAGAAAAAGACAAAAAAGGAAGCTTTAAATTCACTTTTTATATTTAAATAAATTCCACATGGACCAAAGTTTTAAACATAAAAATGAACTATAAAAGTCTGAGGGGAAAAAATAGGCACACTTTTTATAGCTTTGGAGTGGGGATTGTCTAAGTAAAGCAAACTCAGAAACCATAGATGAAAACACTGCATTAAAATTTAAAATTTCAGTAGGACAAAAATAATGGTATTTAGTAATAGCTAAGGTTTGAATTACTGAATATGTGTTTTAAAAGTATTATTTCATTTATTCCTTTACAAAAATATCTGAGGTTAATACTCTTGCTATCTTCATTCTATTTTAAGGTGACAGAGGCTCAGAAAGATTAGGTAAATTTCATAATGGTACAAAATTATAAGGAGCAGAGTTAGAATTCATTTCATGTGCTATGTTTCCAAAACCTGCTTTGTGCTTTACTTTTAATATTTTATTTTTTAAAAATTTTAGGCTTATGGTTGTTTCAAAAATTAGACAGTGAAATATGCATCCTTTGTCCAGCTCCTACTATTGTTAACATCATACATAACCATAGTACAATTATCAAAACTAAGAAATAAATATTGGCATAATACTATTGACTGAACTACAGACTTTATTCAGATTTCCTCAGTTTTTCACTACTATGCTTTTTACTTTCCAAGATCTAATCCCATACCCAGTATTACATTGAGTTGTGATGCTTCATCATCTTCTTCAACCTACAACATTTTCTCTAGTCTTTCTTTGTCTTTCATGACCTTCCCACCTTTGAACCTGTTAGATTTTGTGCACTTTCAAAAGGCCCTGATTCATCCATCCTTCCTCCCCATCTCCCTTCCTCCCTCTTTCCCTCCCTCCCTTTCTTCTCTCTTCCTTCTTTCTTGGCATCAAAAAATATGAGATGGATAACTGCACATTTTCTGTGCCACCCTTTCACTAGGGATCAATTCTTTTTTATTAGAAAGGAGTGTTTAGAAACCAAGATCTTTGTGGGGGCAGGGATAGGGGTCAACTGGGAGGCCAGATGGCTAACTAGAGACATGTTTGTCTAACCTTCAGGAGGTAAGGCAGGAATTCTGATAAAACAGTGATGAGAGATACATAGAAAGAGGAACCCCAGAGCCTGCCAGGGATTGTAAAAAAAAAAAATAATAATAATAATAAAAAATTGCAAAGCAGAGAAGGTTGAAGATAAAGGAAAAGGGATGCTAGTGAGGACCAAACCTAGAGAGCCCCCAGCCCAGTGAAAATGTAAGGGGGTCCCTGTCACCCCTCTACAAGCATTTGGTGGCCAGGGGCCTCCAAGTTTTTGGAGGCTTCCTCCCCACCAAGAGCTCACCAAGACTTGGTGGCAAATGTGGTATGGTGGGGAGAACTTGTATGACTCCAGAGACTGGGCACTCCGCATGGGGTTCCCTTCCAAGAAGATAGTCTCGAGAGGCCTGAAAGTTGACTTTCTGCCATTCAGATGCTTCCTTCCCTACCTATCTACCTTTTCCAAACTGAGAAAGCAGTTTGGACCAAGAATTTTACCAGTGGCCATCCTCCTCCCCAAGTGGGCAAGTGTTATAGGCTGAGACTTCAAGGAAAAGTGGGGCCCAGGCCAGAATTTGAGAGTGATAACCGCTATGAAAATACAGGAGACCATTCTCCTAAATGAAGTATCTTAAGAATAGAAAAACAAACACCACATATACTCACTATTAAATTGGAAGTAGCCAATGAGCATACACATGCACAGAGGGAAGTAAAAAATATAAAACAATCAGGGGGGAAGGTGGAGGAGGGGATGGACAAACGTTCCTAATGGTACAGAATGCTAGGTGAATCTTATAAGCAGAACTCAAACATTATTAAAGTGATCCATGTAGCTAAAAATATTTGTACCTTGTCATACTTTGAAATAAATAAAAATAGCAAGCTGGCAAGGAAAAAGGAAGAGAAGAAAAAAACCCTAAGCTCTTGGTGCCCACTCTCCTTCATTTCTGAAGTATGTTTTTCACTGGATTTAGAATTTTAGGCTGATAGTGTTTCCTCATTTCAGAATGTTATATTGTTCCAGGTCTCATGGCTTGCATTGTTTCTGATGAGACAGTGGTGGTGAGTATCCTACACTTAGTATTTCTATTTTTCCTCTAGATGTTTTTATGTGCTTACCTTTGGTTTTCAATGGTTTGGTTAAGATGTATTTTGATGCGAGTTTTTTGTGCTTATCTTTTGGAAGTTTATTAAACCTTATTCATTCATTTCTTTCTTTATTTATTTGTATATTAAACTTTTAAATTCTGTGACATTATAGTTTTCATTGATTTTTGAACATTTTGTGAATTCTTTTGTCAAATGTTCTAGCCTTTTTAAATTAATTGTTTAAATTTAATCATAGCTGTGTACATTAATGCGATCATGGGGTACAATGTGCTGGTTTCATATACAATCTGAAATATTTTCATAAAACCAGCCAACATACTCTTCGTGGCATTTTCTTAGTTTATTGTGATAAGACATTTATATTCTGTATTTAGTAAGCTTCACCTGTACCATTCTAAGAGGCACTGAAGTTGTGACCCCACCAATTACCCTCCCACCACTCATCCTTTCCCCTCCTCTCCCCTCCCTTTCCCCATATTCTTATGCTATAATTGGGTTATAGCCTTCATATGAAAGCTATAAATTAGCTTCATAGTAGGGCTGAGTACATTGGATACTTTTTCTTCCATTCTTGAGATACTTTGCTAAGAAGAATATGTTCCAGCTCCATCC
>CAUYRH010047295.1:0-2500 GCA_963574655.1 Perodicticus potto
GTTTATTTTTTTTTTTTTGAGGCAGAGCCTCAAGCTGTCACCCTGGATAGAGTGCTGTGACATCACAACTCACAGCAACCTCCAATTCCTGGGCTCAAGCGAGTCTCCTGCCTCTGCCTCCCAAGTAGCTGGGACTACAGGCGCCCACCGCAACGCCCGGCCATTTTTTGGTTGCAGCCGTCATTGTTTGGCGGGCCTGGGCTGGATTCGAACCCGCCAGCTCAGGTGTACGTGGCTGGTGCCTTAGCCTGTTGAACCACAGGCACCGAGCCAACTTTAAGGTTTATTACCTTTCTATTCAAGGTTTTTTTTTTTTTTTTTTTTAAATGGCTGTAATCAGATTAGCAATTACCACAGAGTAATGTTTGTAGGGTTACAATTTAGAGCCAGAGAGTTTATGTGTTTCAACTAATGCCATCAGAATGAAGGAAAGAAATATTAAAGATAGTATCTAAAGGTAAAAACCCAATCTAGAGAATATATTTGAAGGGAAACTTTCTTATTACAGTATCACACCAGCTTTCCTAAAGGCTTTATAGAACATAATTGTGATTAAGCAGCACTCCTGCTGTGGGTGTAGGAGTTATGGCCAATAATAATGTATTGACATTTATATGGTTGAGATGCTCTGACCTGAGCTCGCTTAACTAGTGCCCTCGTCATTGCCAAGTGTTTCACATTCACTGTAATGCCAAGATAAAAATAGCAAAGTTGATTAAATACAGTTAGATGTTAATATAAAATAATAAAGTTAAATACTTCATATAATGTTGTTCCTGACAATTTGTTTTCTTCATTGAGTAAGTGAATGCAATTTATGGAAAAATAACCCTTCATATTATTTCCCTAAAGTTAGGCACCATGAATAATTAGTCTTTACTAAGCAGTTATTAAATCTTCACTCGCATTGTAAATCAGTTGAAAATGAGGAGCAAGAGGAGAAAGTAAGATTAGATTTTTTAGAATGCTATTTTTGTGCATTTTAAACTACCAGGTCACCAGGTTTTCATATTACCATAATATATCAGGTGATAAAATTTGATTTATTTAAACGTTCTCTCAAAAACATTTTTACCCTTTGCAATGCTTGAGACTCCGTAAAAAGTTGAATATTTACTTCCAGTTCTACTAAGTTTTCCTCCAAATCAGATCTTTTTCTTACCCTCTTATTTTGTGATAATAAAGGTACTAATAGATGCTTTCATTGATGGACCCCCCTACTTAAGGAAAATGAAAACTAAAAATGATCCTGGTTCTTTAAAAGTTTATCCCTATGGCACTATCGTGTAAGCATACATATGGGACAGTAAAAATGGAAGACGACACATTAAATGACATTATTATAAAATGCAATACTCTTGGAATGATCCCTTATTAAATTAGGCTCTATGATCTGAGATGAATTTCCCCGATCCCTAATCCATCACTGGAGAAATATTAAAAGATAGGGCTCAACTGGTATTAGAATCGCACTCAGTCTCTACTTTCATTATTTTGAATTAGGGTGCTACTGGGGGAAAGCCTCTTAATGAGAATTAGAGTGATTCACTGGCCTTCTTTTGGATTTTGACAAGTAAAATATTAACTCTTCAGTCACAGCTGTCTGAATTAAAATACTTGGCAGCCGCAGATGCACAAATTAAATTGGCCTTTATGTTTCCATATTGCTGACCTCCTTAGAGGCAAAAACATCAAACCCAGCAATAACAAAGAAGTCGTAGCGTGTCATTTCTTGAACGAAAATATATTTATTGAAGTTTTTATGTTTGTTTCAGTTTTAACATATAATTGAACAACTCTTGGACATTTTGAAGTGGAATTTTGTTTTATTTAATTATAAATTATATGAACTTCGGCTACACATCAGGTATTTTAAGCCATTAACTAGTCGTTAAAATTATCAGTGGAGTTTTGGGGGGTTTCTTACATGTTTAAATCCCATTAATCAGATCTGTGAATTGAATGTCAGAGCAAGCATGGTGAATTCAACACCAAAACATTTAAAACAAATGTTTCCTTGGAAATACACACAAAAATTTATCCCTCTTTTCAATCTAGAAGTAGATTAAACTAATGATGCAGGATTAATGTAATTGAATAAAAGAAGGATTGAATTGGTTTTCTCTCAAAAATGATGTTCAAATTCAAAATTCATCATATAATTAAAGTACCCCCAAACCTTAGTTTTTTATTTTTTTAAATAATGGTCATTGATATCTGTCTTACTCAATGGAGTTAGTGATTTGAGTGAATACTGAATAGAGTTAGTAATTTATAAAGTAATTCAAATAATGATGAATAAAATCTGGTCTGTCATCACATCCTGGTTTCTGATTTCTCTGCCTTTTTGTGGTCACTTTAACATCATCTTCCACTCCTCTCTAATCACTCCTCATTGATCTGAACTTGTGATTGGTTGGCCAATGATTTGAGATGGACACTGATGAATGATTCTTACCCATCGTACCTTACACATCCAATAAAGTGATGAACTCGGGGA
>CAUYRH010047295.1:7500-15213 GCA_963574655.1 Perodicticus potto
CTGCTTATCCTAAGGGCCAACAATTGTCATTTTGCCAAACAAAAAAAAATACTATGCTAATGTATTAACAGCCTCTACCAACGATACTAGGCTCAATTCCAAAATTATATTAACTTTGGAAATTGATTAATTGACGGATTGGTGCAGGTACAAAGTCAAAAAAGTGGTGAAACTTTAAAAAAATGGGATATAAAGTTAGAGTTAGTGGAACATTTCCCTGAAGTTCTAAAATGTTTAGAAATTTCTGCAACTATATAGGAAAAGCAAATGGGTGAGAATGGCAATCTTGCTGTTTGAGCTTTTGATACAATTATTTCTTTCAATGGTTTTTAAAGAAATCATTTCAAATAGCACATTAATAATATTCATGTAGTTGGAACACTTTACTGTTCCTGTTTTCCAAAAACACTATTTTTCACTAAGAAGTATGATAAAAAATGATTTACTAATTCTCCAGTTATTATTTCATGACATTCACTGACTCATTTTAATCTTCAAGTAAATCAACAAGGAAACAGGATTAATTTAATGAAGTTAGCTTTGTGGTAAATTTACAAATGCTAAGCTGTGTGTCCTGGATTACATGCAAGCTCTGTGTGTGTTATGCATGTGTGTGTGTATATATATGTATATCTTCATCAGTCACTGAGTTTAAATTGAATGGTAATTATACCTTTATTGATAAGGGTAATATATTTTAGATTATAAGTATTTAGTTTTATGCTAGTAATTTTTTTATGGGAAATTCAGTTTAATAAGATCCACATGTTCATGTTACGACTCAACTATGTGTAAGTGAAACTTTATTTCTAGCGGACTGTTGTGCTCTTAGTTGTCTTTTCAAGGACATGCAGCAACTTCTCATTTATGCCTTAGTCTCTTCCAAGTTAACTGAGTCTCTTTGGAGAAAGAAAAAGGTTTTCTTTTTTACGGAGGAGGGAATCTAACTTTGGGTGATTTAAGTGCCTTTTGCATTGAGGAGGGGAACACCTGCCCGGTGGCCTTCTTCTGACTCTTTGCTCCTGCTGGTGCAGCTTGTCCTGCCTGGCTGCTGGGCAGCCTGCATGGGTGCCTGTCTGCTTCCCAGCATTAGCCAGCACCTGAGAATGTCCACACCCCAGTCCTGCCATGCCTATGATCCCTAGGGACTTACATTTTGCAGCTCCCTCATTTCAAACTTGGATCTCTTCTGGTTCGCTAGATTTTTTGGTCTCTGGAAAGCTCTAGAAACCTGATATGCGAAGAAGTTTTGCTTCCTGGTTTAAATTTCGAATTGAAACTCTTGATTAATACCCTCTCATCCACATTAACACTCTCAACCCGACAATCAGTAAAGACAGGGAGAGGAGAAAAGGTAAGTACTCATGTCTAGCAACCAAGATATATACACAGTGTTTTTTCCAAGCACAGGTTTGTACAGAATTTGTGATTCTCACAAGGGATGCCTGAGCGATATGCTCACTACCGAGTCAAAATTCCAGTGAGTGAAGAGAGGCGGCAGTGTCACCACTGCTGTGATGGCTGCAGGAAAGTCTATGGCTCTTCTTTTGGAAGCAGAGTTGGCTGGTTCCCTTCTGCTAATGGAAGCGACGTTGAGAAAGACGTAGTCCCAGAGGGAAGGCCTGCGCTGTGTGCCGTGAATGGCTCCCTCTCAGGCCAGGCTTCCATGCCTGTTTTGCTACCTTGCTTTCTGATGAGTGATGATTATGACTTTATCCTTTGAAATGGACACGACTGACTGTGTCTCTACATAGAGAGGGCTCACATGCCGCAGAAATTACTTGCATGTTTGCTCTGAAAATTCTTACCTTAGTTCGTGACTCCAAAAGGAATTAGTAAGTTTCTTTTGTCCCTGAATTATGATATAGTTTATAAACTGTACATTTGAGCGTTGAAATGCATTTTAGAAGTTTATCTTGTTGAAACTCTTTCACAAATCTAGAATCCGATTTTTATTATCATTATAGCTGATTGTGTTATTTTATCACAGACAGTTAAATTTGATGATGTGATTTTGTTTTGCCTATATTATCAGTGATAGTGTACTGCTAGGAAAAGAGAATCATCTACTAGGGGTCAAAATGTCTCACAGTGATCCTTTATATGCCACTGTTCAATTCTAGAACATGCTGTGTAGAATTTTGTAATTCAAGCCTACACACTACATGTGACTACTTAGGGAAAATTCGCTATTTTGGTTCTGGAACTGAAAGTTGGCCCTTTCACATTTAGGCTGATTAAAACCTCTTGTAAAATCTGAAAGTTTAAAACAATTATTATTTTATAGGCAGGCAATGTAATGACAATAGAAAAAATGAATAGTGATTTGTTAGCAGAAAAACAGGCCAGTGTCCTCTTGTATAAGCAGTTTCCCTTACTGTGATGCTGGAGAGTTACTTTCTGATGACTGTTCATCTTCCTCGGATAAGCTGAGAGATCACAGTAAGGGCTGTTGCGAAGGACTCCACACCAAAAACAAACGAAACAACCCTCAACCCCAAAAGAAACATAAGAGAAGGAATGCAGTGTGTACATAAGTGGGCTAAAGCATGGTATTTACTATGAATCTGCCAATATAGGTCCATGCAAGGAAGAGAAATAAAATGTGTTTTCAAATGTCACTTACAGGAGTACATACTTATGACCATATTAAAAAAATTAGATTCTGGGTTGTGTAAGTATCAGCTTACTGAATAAAACAAAAAAAAAATAGTTTTTGAAAAATTTTATGCTAATAAAACATTGGAAGCCAAACTATTACTACTGTCTGTTTTCATAGTGGTAGAGATTAAAGAAAATAGAATATAAAGCCTAAGTAAAGCATTTCTAAAATTACCATGGAAGCTGCATTCTGAGCATAAGCACTGAACATTGTTCCTGGGGGCGGGGTGGGGGGGACTGAGACAGTGAATAAAGTTCTTAGTTTCATCTTCAGTTTGCTAATTTTACCCATTTTCTTTTCTTTTCTCTTTTATCTTGTGAAACATTAATGTGGTTTCAAAAGTCAGAATTGTGGAAAAGGGCCGTCTTGGGGAGGTAACATTTTCAGATCTCCCTCCCCCCATCCCTCTACTATTTCCCTGTGTTTCCCCCTGGCCTTGTGGTTAACCAAATAAATAAACATATTCATGTATATTTTCTTCCCTTTCCCTTCTGTTTTGTAAAAAGATAGCATATTATAGACACTCTTTTTGCATTTTGCTTTTTCCACTCAACAATATGTCCTGAAAATTCTACCACATCAGTTTATAAAGATTTTCTTTGTTCCTTTTATTTTTTTATAGCTATATAGTATTCCACTGTATGGACATACCACATTTTATTCAAACGTTCTCCTATGTGTGGATGTGTAGGTAGTTCCCAGTATCTTGCAATTGCAAACAGTGTTGCAGTGAATAACTCCATACATGTATAATTTCAAGGTGTTGAAGGCTTTGAGTAACTTTTGGGTAACTTTTGGATTTTTCATTTTACAGATGTAAGGGTACCATAAAATTGGGTCCTGCTCTTTCAAACTGCGACATAACAAATGTCACAAGTAATCCCATTTTTTATCTTACTGTTACTTTGGGAAAGGTTTCCATCACGGAAGAATTGTCATGTTACTCTCTGTTCCTAGCTGGCTGTTATTTTGTTAGTGCTTCTGGGATGAAAAGATGAAGAAAGGCAGAGAAGGAGACAAAAGAAGAAGAAAAAATTCTTACTGATTATGGTGAGAAATCATACAGACTAAATTTATTTGATAGGGTGCTTATAAAACAGCACCCAACTGATTACCTAGAGTTTGAGTTGGTTGTGTTCGTTTAGGATATTTTCCACATATGAGAAATGTAACTTTCCTTTCATCAGAGGATAAAAGATTTTCTTATGGGACTACTTCCAGCTTATTATTCCAGAATCTTTCAGGATGATCCAGATGAAGTGGAAATTTCACCATAATTCCCTACATAGTCTTCTTGCAAGGCCGTTCTTAAATGGATATGCCAATTAAAGCTACTGAGTCTCAGGAGAAACTGTTATTGCTCTATTAACATTTTCAGTGGTGTCATATTAAAGTTTGCATGAAAATATCTAAAATAGAAAAAATATGCATTGATATTTGAATATAGCTATATTATGCCACAGAGTGAAAAAATATGTGATGTAAACAATGAAAAATAATTAGGGAACTGTAATGTAGTAGAAAGTTTTTGAAACAAGTAGAGTGTTGGCTTAGCTCCTATAGCTCAGTGGCTAGGGCATTGGCCTTATATTCTAGGGCTGGCGGGTTCGAATCCAGCCTGGCCCTGCCAAACAATAATGACAACTACAACAAAAAATAGCCCTGTGTTGTGGCTGGCACCTGTAGTCCCAGCTAGTTGGGAGGCCGAGGCAAAAGAATCGCTTAAGCCCAAGAGTTTGAGGTTGCTAAGCAGTGATGCCATGGAACTTTACCAAGGGCAACATAGTGGGGCTCTGTCTCAAAAACAAAAAAACAAAAAAATAAGGAGAGTGTTGCAAAGATGAGTATGAATGGAAGGAATACGGTCCTCATAGAGTACAGAAAATGCATCAGAGTTTCTTCACTGCTGATCCAGGAAGACAGGGTATGTGTGAGCTATGAAGAACTGTTTTCTCTAAGGGGACATTCTCCAGGGAAATAGGAACAATTCATTAGTATTTACAGTAGTCTTAGGACCTAGAGCTAGAGTTGAAGACTTTTGCTACAATATGCACTCTAATTTTAACAATTCGCTTTCCATGAGGCCTAAAATCCAGCAGGGGTAGAGGGATCCTTGGCTGAGAATCTGAGTATCTAGTTCCTGAAAAGGTGTAAGTTTGCTATTTTTGGTGAACTGATGAAATAAAGTTCTTGAACTTGAAAACTAGGGCCAGGGCCCTGTGTGTAACTCATACCTATAATCCTAGCACTCTGGGAGGCCGAGCCAGAAGGATTGCCTGAGCTTGGGAATTTGATACCAGTCTGAGCAAGAGTGAAAATCCATCTCCACTAAAAATGGTAATAATTAGCTGGGCATTGTGGTGGGCGCATGTAATCCCAGCCACTTGAGAGGCTAAGGGAAGAGGATCATTTGAACCCAGGAACTGGATATTGCTGTGAGTGAGGCTGACACCAGGGCTTCCTAGCCCGGGGCAACAGAGGGAGACTCTGTTTCAAAAAAGAAATGAAGAAACAAACACACAACACAACAAAAGAAAACTAGAGCCTGGTCCTTGTGATACCACTCAGACACAGCCACCTTTTCTATTCTGTAAAAAAGTTGAGATGGTTTGCACCAAGCAATAATATGTTGAAGCTGGAATTTAAAAACCCTCCAGTGATTTTTTTTTTTTTGAAACAGAGTCTCACTATGTCACTCTTGGTAGTCACAGCTCATAGCAGCCTCAAACTCTTGAAAGCAATTCTTTTGCCTCAGCCTCCTAAATAGCTGGGACTACAGGTGCCAGCCACAACGCCTGGCTATTTTTTCATTGTTGTTGTAGTTGTCCTTGTTGTTTTAGCTGGCCTGGGCCAGGTTCAAACCCACCAGCCTTGGTGTATGTCACTGGCATCCTAGCTATTGAGCTACAGGTACCACCACCCTCCAGTGATTTTAACCCATCAACTTCTTTTCTTTTTTCTTTCTTTTTCTTTTTATTAAATCATAATTGTGTACATTAGTGCAGTCATGGGGCACAATGTGCTGACTTCATATACAATCTGAAATATTTTCATCAAACTGTTTAACATAGCCTTCATGACCTTTTAATCACTATATGAAGACATTTGTATTCTGCATTTAGTAAGTTTTGCCTGTACCCTTTTAAGATGCACCATAGGTGTGGCCCCACCAATTACCCTCCCTCCACCCCAATCTCCCCCCCCTCCCTTGCCTCTTTCCCCATATTCTCGTGCAATATTTGGGTTATAGCATTCATATGAAACCTATAAATTAGCTTCATAGTAGGGCTGAGTACATTGGATACTTTTTCTCCTATTCTTGAGATACTTTGCTAAGAAGAATGTGTTCCAGCTCCATCCATGTATACATGAAAGAGGTTAAGTCTCCATCTTTCTTCAAGGCTGCATAATATTCCATAGTGTACATATACCACAATTTATTAATCCATTCGTGGGTCGATGGGTACTGGGCTTCTTCCATGACTTAGCAATTAAGAATTGGGCTGCAATAAACATTCTGGTACAGATATCTTTATTATGATGTGATTGTTTGATCTACTGGATATATACCTAGTAAAGGAATTATAGGATCAAATGGCAGGTCTATTTTTAGATCTCTAAGTATTCTCCAAACGTCCTTCCAAAGGGAATATATTAGTGTGCATTCCCACCAGCAATGTAGAAGTGTTCCCTTTTCTCCACTTCCATGCCAGCATCTCTGGCTTTGGGATTTTGTTATGTGGGCTAATCTTACTGGAGTTAGATGGTATCTTAAGGTAGTTTTGATTTGTAGTTCTCTGATGATTAAGGATGGTGAGCAATTTTTCATGTGCCTGTAGGCCATGTGCCTGTCTTCTTTAGAGAAGTTTCTCTTCAAGTCCTTTGCCTACCATGAGATGGGATCACTTGTCCTTTTGTTGTTAATACGTTTGAGTTCTCTGTGGATTCTGGTTATTAAACCTTTGTCAGAGGCATAACCTGCAAATATTTTCTCCCATTCTGAGGGCTGTCTGCCTGTTACAATAACTATGTTCTAAGCAGTGCAGAAACTTTCTAGTTTGATCAGGTCCGAGTAGTGTATTTTTTTTTTTATTTTCTTTTTTATTGTTGGGGATTCATTGAGGGTACAAGAAACCATGTTATGCTGATTGCCTTTATTGGGTAAAGTCCCTCTTACAATTGTGTTTTGCCCCCAAAAGGTGTGGCACACACCAAGACCCCACCCCGCTTGCTCCTTCCCTCTCTCTGTTCTTTCAGTAGTGTATTTTTGATACTGCTTCAATTGCCTGGGGAGTCCTCCTCAAAAAATTCACCCAGGCTGATTCCTTCAAGAGTTTTCCCTGCACTTTCTTCTAGTATTTTTATAGAATACTTTCATATCTTAAGTTTAAATCTTTGATCCAGTGAGAGTCTATCTTAGTTAATGGTGAAAGGTGTGGGTCCAGTTTCAGTCTTCTGCAGGTTGCCAGCCAGTTCACCCAGCACCATTTTTTAAATAGGGAATTGTTTCCCAACTGAATGTTTTTAATTGGCTTGTCAAAGATCAAATAGTGGTAAGTAGCTGGGCTCATCTCTTGGTTCTCTAATATGTTCCAAACATCTTTCTCTCTGTTTTTGTGCCAGTACCATGCTGTTTTGATCACTATCGATTTGTAGTACAGTCTCAGATCTGGTAGTGTGATTCCTCCTGCTCTGTTTTTATTTCTGAGTGATATCTTGGCCATTCGGGGTTTTTTCTGATTCCATATAAAATGAAGTATTATTTTTTCGAGGTCATTAAAATATGACAATGGAGCTTTAATAGGAATTGCTTTAAAATTGTATATTGCTTTGGGTAGTATGGACAATTTAACAATGTTGATTCTTTCCAGCCATGAGCATGGTATATTTTTCCATTTGTTGACATGTTCAGCTATTTCTTTTCTTAGAATTTCATAGTTCTCTTTATAAAGATCTTTCACATCCTTTGTTAGATAAACTCCCAAATATTTCATCTTCTTTGGTACTACTGTGAAAGGGATAGAGTCCTTGACTGTTTTTTCAGCTTGACT
>CAUYRH010047297.1:0-32244 GCA_963574655.1 Perodicticus potto
CCTGTAGTCCCAGCTACTTGGGAGGTGGAGGCAGGAGACTCGCTTGAGCCTAGGAATTGGAGGTTGCTGTGAGCTGTGATGCCACAGCACTCTATCCAGGGTGACAGCTTGAGGCTCTGTCTCAAAAAAAAAAAAAAAAAAAAATTTTTCTACTTTTAGTAGAGATGGGGTCTCACTTTTGCTCAGGCTGGTCTCAAATTCCTGAGCTCAAGCAATCCTTCTGTCTCAGCCTCCGAGGGTGCTAGAATTATAAGCATGAGCTAACAGCACCTAGCCTAGATTTTTTATTATTCTAAAACTGACTCTCAAATAAAAGAAATGCTTTTGGCTTAATGAGGCGTTATTAAGAAGACCCCCAGGAACCTAACCACTCTGCAACTAGACAGCGAAAGTCTTACAGTCATTTAACACAGATTAAAATACTATAAATGTACATATGACTCAAAACTTCACACCCAAAGTCTTGAGACAAAAGCATTTCCCAAATTACTTAAAATTTAAAAGCTGGAAAGAATTCTATCTTAATAACAATTTTCAATTAATTGACCTTCATGCTTTTTGAGCATTGCCACAGATAAGTATGCTTTACCTCTGGCCCAGTCTTAAAATACCCTCTCCACTTATTATGCTATGAGAAGAAAAAAACCTTACCCAATAATTAAGTATCCCTGTACCATTTAGACAATGGAAAATTTTAAATTTCAACCATTAACATTCCTGGGAACATTCCCTGTGGCACATGTTTATCTAGCAAAATAAGAAAATTAATTCAAAGGCACTTACAGAGTAATTTTAATTCTTTCTCTGAAATGGACTCTGGTGCCTGTAAAGAGATAAATGCAAGTTTGTTCCAGTTTTAAAAAGATTAATAAAAGGTGCAGCACAAAGCCAATCACTGTGAGATGGGGAAGCTTTCTCCAAGAGTTGGGAGGGCACTTTAAAAACAACCTTGTTAAAAAAAAAAAATGTATAAGAAAATTAAAAAATAAAAACACCTTGTTGACTTCCCATGAGTCAGGCAAGTGAGAGCTCCCTCTGAAGCAGCACAGAATCAGTGCCATGCCCTCTGTCTCTAAATACTTTTGGCTGTAGTTATGTGCTCAGGCCTGTATGGAAGTATACCACCAAAGGTACAGTGTGCCTGTTGCTGGAAGTGTTTCGGGCTGGAGTCACAGAGGTAAGATCAGCAGTCAGAATGTTTAGCGGAGAAGAGGACTGCAGCTCATTTAGGCATGCACAGCCTCGGTTTATTTCTTATAAGCTTATATACTTTTTTTTTTTTTTTTGTAGAGACAGAGTCTCACTTAATTGCACTCGGTAGAGTGCCATGGCGTCACATAGCTCACAGCAACCTCCAACTCCTGGGCTTAGGCGATTCTCTTGCCTCAGCCTACTGAGTAGCTGGGACTACAGGCGTCCGCCACAGCGCCTGGCTATTTTTCTGTTTTGCAGTTCGGCTGAGGCCAGGTTTGAACCAGCCACCTTCGGTATATTGGGCCGGTGCCCTACTCAATGAGCCACAGGCGCCGCCCAAGCTTATATACTTTTAACAAAGTTCTGCACATACACTTGATAATAATAAGCCAGTTGGCAGCGAATGATCTATAAGCGTACAAAGAAACCATACAGAGCAACTACAAAAACTTATTCAGCCGTTTGTCTGTAAAAAACAGGTGCAACCTTTAACTGAGATGCTCATTAACTTATCTTGTTTTCCACTTCTAAGGCCCCTTCCAGGAAATTCCAGACATAGCCAAACTCTGCTTTCAGGGTCTGCCTACAGCATGACTAGTTTTCTAATCAGTTCGGAGGGTCTTAAAGAAATATCCCTTTATGTGATATTTCAAAAAGCTTCTTCAAACATAAGTCAATGGCTCTTGAAGTTACACTGAGGTTACAGTGCCCAGCAGCTTACCTTGCCAATGGACTGCAGTAATTTGGCTACATGATTACCCACAGCAGCAGCATCTTTCTTTGCTTTTTCACGGTAACTAGAAAAGAACAACAACAAAGAGCAATTATGAACAATTTTAAAATTTGCAAAATTTAAATTATCACCATAAGGTAAAAAAAAAAATTTCCTTCTTTTTTTTTTTTTTTTTTTTGAGACAGAGCCTCAAGCTGTCACCCTGGATAGAGTGCTACGGCATCACAGCTCACAGCAACCTCCAATTCCTGGGCTCAAGCGAGTCTCCTGCCTCTGCCTCCCAAGTAGCTGGGACTACACGCGCCCGCCACAACACCCGGCCATTTTTCGGTTGCAGCCGTCATTGTTGTTTGGCAGGCCTGGGCTGGATTCGAACCTGCCAGCTCAGGTGTACGTGGCTGGCGCCTTAGCCGGTTGAGCCACAGGCACCGAGCCAAAATTTCCTTCTTTTAAATAAAAAAAATACAGGTCTGATAAACTATGAAATGTGCCAATGCCAAGGAAATGCTACCAGCAACAGCCATGAGTGACTGGGAATCTTTCTAGTATTGGTCAGACTCTTGGAGCTCACTAAAACCCAGACTCCCTCTAGAGCACCCAACTGCCCTCCTTCAGGAATATATTATCTAGGCTCTTCTTACTGAGAAGCTGAGCAAATGTGTTACTGAAGAACATGACTTATCTCCTTGGAGTCAAGTACAAGGAAAGTTAAATATATTAAAACTATTCATCTCCAAATTCATATAAAACTTTTCTTTAGGTCTATCTACATCTCTACCTGTAAAAATGATCAGTGTTTAAGCTGACTACCTCCCAAGTGAGGTCAAACTTCTATCCTCAATTGACCTTCCCAACTTTTTTTTTTTTTTTTTGTAGAGACAGAGTCTCACTTTGGGGCCCTCAGTAGAGTGCTGTGACGTCACAACTCACAGCAACCTCTAATTCCTGGGCTTAAGCGATTCTCCTGCCTCAGCCTCCCGAGTAGATGGAACTACAGGTGCCCACCACGACGCCTGGCTATTTTTTTCTTGCAATTTGGCCAGGGCCAGGTTTGAACCTGCCACCCTCGGTGTATGGGGCCGGTGCCCTACCCACTGAGCCACAGGCGCCGCCCCCAACATTTTTTTTAAAAAGATGGAGTATCACTATGCTGCCCAGGCTGGTCTCAAGTTCCTAGGCTCAAGCATTCCTTCCATCTCAGCCTCCTAAGTAGCAGAGATTATGACTACAAGGCCAGCTTTCTTTTTCCAAGTGTTATATAGTGGAACTCAGGTTAGGACAACCAAGATTGTTTAAATGGTAATGAAAATGAAAAGTAGGCTTGGCGCCTGTAGCTCAAGTGGCTAAGGCATCAGCCCTATACACCAGAGCTGGCAGGTTTGAATCCAGCCTGGGCCTGCCACAACAACAACAACTACAACCAAAAAAAAAAAAATAGCCAAGCGTTATGGCAGGTGCCCTGTTGTCCCAGCTACTTGGGAGGCTGAGGCAAAAGAATTGCTTAAGTCCAGGAGTTTGAGGTTGCTGTGAGCTGTGATGCCACAGCACTCTACCCAGGATGGCAGCTTAAGGCTCTGTCTCAAAAAAAAATAAAAAAAGAAAAGAAAATGAAAAGCAGAATCTATCTGGGGAACAGAGATTTCTGTGTGGCATTATTTAGTCCCTGAGGAAACCAAGCCAGCAGACCTGCATTCTTTTTTTTTTTTTTTTTTGAGACAGAGCCTCAAGCTGTCATCCTGGATAGAGTGCCGTGGCATCACAGCTCACACCAACCTCCAACTCCTGGGCTCAAGCGATTCTCCTGCCTCCACCTCCCAAGTAGCTGGGACTACAGGCGCCCACCACAACCCCCAGCTATTTTTTGGTTGCAGCTGTCATTGTTGTTTGGACCTGGGCTAGATTCAAACCCACCAGCTCAGGTCTATGTGGCTGGCACCTTAGCTGCTTAAGTCACAGGCATCAAGCCACAGTCCTGCATTCTTCAGCACCATTCCACTACACAAAGGTAACATCCATTGTGACCCATCACTACAGTGGTCTGTATAGGTTTAGGTTAGGTTAACACCTGTATAGCAGATGTCTATCTATAGTCATACATTCTATAAATTATAAAACATTAATAATAGAAAATTCATCAAACCTAAAGTCTGGCACAGCACAGTGGCTTATGCCTGTAATTCCAGCACTTTGGGAGGCTGAGGCAGAAGGATTACTTGAGGCCAGGAGTTTAAGACCAGCATAGCAACATAGCAAGATATTTTTTTAAAAACCAGCCAGGCATGGTGGCATGTGCTACTAGTTCCAGCTACACAAGACTGAGGAGGGAAAATCACCTGAGCCCAGGCATTTGAGGTTGCAGTGAGCTATGATCACACCACAGGAAAAAGAAAAAAAAAAAAAAAAAGATAAAAAACAAACAAAAAAAGAAAAACTGAAGGCATCACAGTTTTAAGTTACAAATAAAAGACACTATAGGGCTATGGCTAAGAGTGAAGGCTCTGGGGTTCAAATCTTGGTTCTGCCATTTACTAGCTGTCTAGCCCTAAATAAGTTACCTTTTCTATGCTTTAGTTTCTTCAGTAAAATGGGAATAACAACAGTCTCTCTCACAGGGTTGTTGTGAAGTTTATGTATTAAATTAGTTGATATATAAATGATTTATAGCACAGAAAATCAAATGCTAGGTTTTATCATAAAATATGAAAGAAAAACACCTACCTCTTAGGGATATATAGTAACTCTCTGTACTTTCCACTCAACTGTGCTTAGAACCTAAAAAACAATCTGTTCCCTACATTCTTTAGTTTATTTTTAAAGCAATGAGGTTATAATAAACTTCATTTGATTTTTAATAAGCTGGTAAGATGCTTATCTCTTAATATAAATCAGATTTTGTGTGTTATACAGTTTGAAAACAGTGACTTACACATTTTGAAGTTTTATATATTTGCTTGAATCTGCAATCATATCAGGAATTGTGCCCCGAACAGGTAAATTTCCTTGACCTTCTTTGACCACAAATTCCTTTAAGGCACGAGCTAAAATCCAAAATGATGGAGTCTAAAAGCATTAAAAAAAATTAAAATTAAGTGGCATTTTATTTTGACCCAAAAGTTTAGGCAGCATTATTTTTACTTTTGTTGTTACCTGTTTGGTGATATTTGTGCAGCGATCATCATTAAATATATCTTCAATACTGCTTGGGATCTAACAAGGAAAATAAAACTTACTTATACAGTATTAAGAATTTGCCCATCTTTATTTTCGATGCTATGTCTTCAAACAAGTTCTTTGAATTCTCAAATTATAGTCAAACACAAACTTCAGATTTGCTTAAAGTTTTATTTAAAATCAGCACCATATAAGGCTGGGCGCGGTGGCTCACACCTGTAAGCACTCTAGGAGGCAGAAGCGGGTGGATAGCTTGAGCTCATAAGTTCGAGATCAGCCTGAGCAAAAGCAAGACCCTATCTCCACCAAAAATAGAAAAAACTTAGGAAAAGAAGATCTCTTGAGCCCAAAAGTTGGAAACTGCTGTGAGATATGATCCCACAGCACTCTACCCAGGGCAACAGCTTGAGACACAGTCTCAACAAAAAATAAATAAATAAATGAAAATAAAATACAATCAGCACCATATAAAGGTTTGATGGGGAAAGAGAGAATAGAAGAAAATCCTCTCCTGATGGGGAAAGAGAGAATAGAGGAAAATCCTTTCCTGTCCACTGTTGTTACAGAAAAACCTATTCTCTTGTACCATAAATAGAGTAAAGAAAGAGCTCAAGTAAATCATTTTACATAGTTATAGACCTTAATACCAAGCCAGATTTGTAGTCCTTCATGGTTTTCCATTTTGTCAAAAAATTGAAAAAAATTTTGACTCTGACACAAACTAAATAATTAAATTAAGTAATCTTATTGCTAGCAAGACCATCATACATCAATAAAAATTCTACTAATGGTAGACTTTGATTCTACTGTTGTGTGCGAAAAAGACCTAACTGGTCTCTCTGCATCCACTCCTAGTACCCCACATTCTATTCTCACAAAAGTCAGAATGTTCTTTTTATTATACAATATAAAGTGGATCACCCCACTTCCCTGCTCAAAATGCATCAGTGGCTTCCAAAGCCCTGTTATGATCTATGCCCATTTTGCTTCTCCAAATTCAAATCCCTCCCACCACTTCCCCCTTTTTCTCTTTACTTCAATTATACTGGCTTTCTTACTGATCCTTGAACAGAGTTCAAGCTTCATCCCATGTCAGGGCCTTTGTATACGAGCTTCATCAGTCTGAAAATCTAGTATCTTCTAGGCACTTCACTTAGGCTTCAGCTTCAGTAGATCTCTTACAGAGTTTCCCCAGCTTCCTATCTAAAATTGCCTCCCAACCCAAGACCCCCGACCCCTCATCATGCTATACTTCTTTGCTCTGTCCTAATTTTGATTATAGTAACTGGTGCATTTACATTTACTTAGTTTACTGTCACCCAACCACTAGAACCTTGGTTTTAATTGGGGTAAATTTTATATTCAGTGAAATGCACAGACCTTACATGTACAAGTCAATGCATGTTAGCAACCATACATTTGCGTTGTTAACCAAGGCACATATTAAGACACAGAAAATTTTCATCACCCAGAAAATTCACAAACCACACACTTTTATTCACTTAATAATACTGTCTCATTATTTTCAAAAAACTGGTAATGATAGCATAAGTTTTTTCCTAACTTGAAAGGCAGAATTTCTATAATGTTTTAAATTACGAGAAAATTATACTACCAAGTACGTTATTCCAAAGTTGCCCCCAAACCCACTGGTCTGACTTTAAAAACAAAACCACAAGAAAAAGCATCTGACTTATCCTACAAACAATTGTTAAAGTATATGTCATTAAGAACATCTCCCATGGTTGGGTACGGTGGCTCACGCCTGTAATCCTAGTACTCTGGGAGGCCGAGGTGGGTAGATTACTTAAGCTCAAGAGTTTGAGACCAGCTTGAGCAAAAGTGAAACTCCATCTCTGCTAAAAATAAAAACCTAGCTGGACATTGTGGCAGACACCTATAGTCCCAGCTATTTGGGAGGTTGAGGCAAGAGGATCACTTGGAGTTTGGGTTACTATGAGCTATGATGCCACAGCACTCTATCAAGGGTGACAAAGTGAGACTCTGTCTCAAAAAAAAGAATATCTCCCATTATATCCAAATAATTACTATCAGAAGCAAATGCAGGGTAACAAAATTTAACTTTTCAGGCAATACTATTTTGGTCCAGCAAAATATCACCTTCTTTATGTAATTCCTACCCCCAAACTGTTACTATATACAAATCATGTACTTTAAATAATTTATATAAATTACTGTATCACTTATATGCTGAAGCGCTGACATTCATTTTAACAGGGACAACACAGAATCTTAAAATAAGATTCAATCTAAATTATAAATATTGACTACCAGCTATACATTTAAGAAATATTAACTTAGAGTAGGGTGCCAGCCCCGTATACTGGAGGTGGTGAGTTCAAGCTCAGCCCCAGCCTAAACTACAAAAAAAAATATTTAAGAAATATTAACTTAAAATCATTATAATCAACTCTTTCACATAGAAGGACTTCATAAAACCTTTTGCTTATATAAATCCGTCAGCAATTCTTTTTAATACCTGAGTTGTATTTAGTGCTGTATTCACATTTTTAATAGCTTCTTCAAAATTCTCTTCATCTTCTGGAGCCCCATTTTCATTCTTTAGAATTCCTATTTAATAGAAAATTGTTAGCAAACAAATGCCCTTTTCTTGTCACTCCTCTATTCCCCCAACATTATAGAAATAACCTTGTCAGATTCTGCAAGGAAGATCAGTATAGTGAACCTTAAGAAGCAGCACAGTTTATCATTACTCCTTAAAACTACACAAGGAGTAGCTCCTTAACCTTGCCAGAGGAAAAGTAAAATAAAAGTTTATGATGGCATCTTCTGACAAAGTTGTTAACAGAAGTCCAATAAATATTTGCTTCGAGCAATTTTCTTTTCAAATTTTATATAATACTTACACATCCCATAATATTACCTTGTCTAATCAAATCTCTGAAGTCCTCTTTTTCTTTATACGTTTTGGGTGTTCGTCCATTTGTCTAAATGGGTTAAAAATTTTAAAAGTCTAGTTATAAACCTCAAAATATGAAAATTGAGAGTCCAAAGTTTTACCCATTCTCTACATGAGATTTCATCAACAAATATGTACCTAAGTGAAATCAGAGGCTCACGTGACAGAAAACAGAAACTGTGGGCCATTTATCTACATTCATTCCCCACTGCCAGTTTCTTGATGGCATTTATTCAGATTCCATTGTGTTAATGAAATACTCCCATCAAAAGAGGAAATGCTAGATTTAAATTTTAAAAGCATCCATTTACCCTACAACCTTAAAAGGAAAAAAATTAGTCTCCCATTGCCCTCTAAGGAAATCTTTAATAATAAATTAAAAATACAGTCACATATAGAATTTCTTTTTTAAGAAAGTACATACTTCACTATACCACTGTGCTAAATATTTAGCTATGATCACAATCCATGGAGTATGGCTATGGTCCTAAAAATGAGAGACAAATCAAAGAAAATGTCAGTGTTAGTTAATTTTTCACTACACCGTCTCATTTTCAACAAATTCAACAATATTTATGATCAACTCTTAATTTATGCAAAGTAATGAACAGAAGAAAATGAACTAGGTAACTGCTTTATAAATTTGTTTAGAGGCAGTGTCCAATTTAACTCTGATATGTCAAGTTTATACTACGATTGCTCCCATTTTACCAGCAAGAAAATAATCTCAAAGACTGCCACCCAAAAACATAGCTCAAAATCTCTTACTTTCAGATAACCAATCCTGTAGTTAAAAAAAAAAGAGATCTTTTTTGTGTTTTCTGATGAACTGAATAAACATCTGCTTTTTCATTAATACGTAGGGAAAAATACAAATACTCTTTATATATAGTCTATTGGAAATTATTATTGGCTGGGTGCCCGAAACACAGTGGTTACAGTGCCAGCCACATACACTGAGGGTGGCGGGTTCGAACCCGGCCCTGGCCAGCTAAAATAAATGTAACAAAAAAATAGCCGGGCATTGTGGCGGGCACCTGTAGTCCCAGCTACTTGGGAGGCTAAAGCAAGAGAATCGCATAACCCCATTGAGTTTGAGGTTGCTGTGAGCTGTGACACCACCGCACATAGTAAGACATAGTAAGACTCTTGTCTCAAAAAAAAAGAATATCATTATTTCTATAATGAAATATTCAATGGCTTTGGTAATTTCCAAACACTAAAAAAAGGTTTCAAGCGGAATCAGTTTCTACAAATTTGCTTAGAAAAGGCCATAAAGAGGGCTTCTGTTATGCCCAATTTCTTGACCTGCATGGTGATTACCCAGATATGTTCAGTATATATACTTTTCTTCAATAAAGAAGTTCTTTTTAACTTTGGGGAAACATAAATTTATTAAAAATTTATTTATAATAAAATGTTGTTATTGTGTAATCTGGATGACAGACCGTGGGTCACTACAAAAGTTTAGAGACAGACTGTGTTATGGTCCATAATTTTACTTCCAAGGAATGCATTTGACAGCACCCTTTCTGATTCACCCACTCCAAGTTTCAACTTGCTCAGCTTATTAGTGTTGCCGGGAGGGCTTCATTTATTTCCATCTGTACGATATTATGATATTATGTTTCTTGACTTTTATGTACTCAAAACTTTTCATAATGACCCATGTAGTATTTTCTCATTTTGATATAATTAAAAAACCCTGAGTTAAAGAATAAAAACATTTTAAATTGATCTATGAACATGAGGTCACATATACTACAAACCTTTTTTTCCATATGATCCAAATCATAAGACTGAAAATGTTCTCTCAGTTCAGGAAATGGCTTATCTAGTCGTAGATCCTCTAATGCATTATCTGGATGAGATTCTATTACTGTGAAACAAATAATGCCAAAAGATAAACTTAATTCTTCAGCAATACTTCTGGCAATACACTACACTTAATAGGAATTTAGGAAATCCTTTTCTTTTTCTTTTTTTTTGTTTTGAGACAGAACCTCAAGCTATCGCCCTGAGTAGAGTGCTGTGGCATAACAGCTCACAGCAATCTCCAACTCCTTGGCTTAAGTGATTCTCTAGCCTCAGCCTCCAAAGTAGCTGGGACTACAGGCGCCCGCCACAATGCCTGGCTATTTTTTGGTCATAGTTGCCACTGTTGTTTGGCAGGCCCGGGCTGGATTTGAACCCACCACCTCTGGTGTATGTGGCTGGCACCTTAGCCGCTTGAGCTACAGGCGCCCAGCCTTCTTTTTCTTTTTTAATTTAGCACTGGCAGCTCAGGCAGAGAAAATGTTTAATTTTTAAATGGGCACAGAGCCTACAGATTTTTTTTCACTGTATTATTAAAGTGTAATTTATATATAATAAAAATGCACACGCCTTAAGTAGACTATAAGTTTCAGTAAAGATTCATTTAGAATAGAATTTGTTCTTATAACCGGAAAAGCTCAAAATTGACAAAACATATGTACAGATAACAACTAACAACCTACCCTTCCTCCTCTTGTGGTCTTCAATAACAGCATCCCTATCCACCTAGACCTCCTCCTTAGAAATATGATGGTCATCCTTGACTTGATTCCTTAGCCTCAATATGAGTCACTCCTCACTTCCTAATCTCACTCTATACACTGCTCTCTGCATAAGGGAGTCCAGGAGAGTGCATAATTTCAGTGAATACTTCATCTAGGCCCTATTCTATCATTTGCTATACACTTAGGAAAATAATCTCTCTGGCTTAGCATCACCTGTAAAGAGCAGACTTAACAGTATCTACAGGTTGAATATCTACTTTTTTTTTTTTTGAGACAGTCTCACTTTGTCACCCTCGGTAGAGTGCCATGCGTCATAGCTCACATCAACCTCAAACTCTGGGCTCAAGTGATCCTCTTGCCTCAGCCTCCCAAGTGGCTGGGATTACAGGTGCCTGCCATTATGCCCGAGACCTTGCTTTTGCTCAGGTGATCCACCCACCTCAGCCTCCCAGAGTGTTAGGATTAAGGTGTAAGCCACTGTAGCCAGGCAGTTGAGTATCTCTTATCTGAAATGTCTGGGACCAGAAACATTTTGGATTTTGTTTTCCTCAGATTTTGGAACATATGAAGAATTATACATACACACCAGCTGAGCAATCTTAATCCAAAAATAGGAAATCTACAATGCCAAAATGTGTATTTCCATTGAATGTCATGCCAATTGTCAAAAAGTTTTGGATTGTGGAGCATTTCTGATCTAAGATTTTTGGATTAGGAATGCTCAACCTATACTTTATAGATTTTAGAAAGAGTAAACAAAATAACCCACATAAAGGCAGATACACAGTTAGCAATGTTAACCTTCATTACCTACCACCTCTCCCTCAAGTTAGAGGCTTTCACTCTCTCTCTTACCTAGACCACTGGAAATTTCCTAACAGCAACCCATACCTCCAATTTTTGCCCTATTAAATCCATTCATTCTCTACTTACCTTCAGAGTGAGCCATTTAAAATATTTACCACTTTCCTAAAATATTTGTCACTTTCCTACTTAGAACTCTTAAATGGCCCTCCACCAGCAGCCAGAAGCTTATCCTGACAAGCACTTCCTAACTATCCACACAGATACTCCTCAGTGATGCTACCAATACCAATGGGCTATCATTGCATTAGTAGAGTGCCTGGCTCATAGTTGGCACAAAATAAAAACATTTTCTTGAGTAAATTAAGAGCACTGGCTTGGCATCTGTAGCACAGTGGTTACAGAGCCAGCCACATACACCAAGCTGGCAGGTTTGAACCCAGTCCAGGCCAACTAAACAACAACAAACACAATAAAAAATAGTTGCAGGTGCTTGTAGTCCCAGCTACTTGGGAGGCTGAGGCAAGAGAATCCCTTAAGCCCAAGAGTTGGAGATTGCTATGAGCTGTGACACCACGGCACTCTACTGAGGGTGTCATAATGAGAGTCTGTCCTCTCCCTCCAAAAAAAGAGCACTGGATGAGCATTGAATGAAAATATTATGATGTTCTAAGATTAAAATTTTATAAAGGGCTAATATCGACCTAGAGCTGATGTAGGTCTGCCCATGAATGACTTTAGTATCCTATAACAGTTTCCTTGGGAAATGCAGACAGGTAAATGTCTTACTTATTGTGTGAAATTACATCTGACCAAGGGTAACCTAAACCCTGCATGAGAATGGAATAAAAGATTGGTAGGGGAAAGGGTGACTTCCAAGGGTCAAGATGACCCACATACCTCAGCTCTCTCCTATAGTAGCCACAAAAACCCTATATGGATTAGGAGGGCAAAAAAATCTAGGTACTTGTATAAATGTTAGATCTCCCACTAAGATGAAGCTATACCTCTCCTGCTTTGTATCCTTCTATAACACTATATAAAGAAAATAGCAGACTGAAACCTATTCAGTTTGACTGCCACATTGAATCTGTAACCAGAGATGTGCTGCCACAAATTTACCTTTTAATTTAAAATTAACTTTCTAGGCCAGGTGCAATGGTTCACGCCTGTAATCTTAGCACTCTTGGGAGGCCAAGAACGGAGGATCACTTGAGTTCAGGGGTTTAAGACCATCTTGAACAAGAGTGAAACCCTGTCTCTACTAAAAAAAAAAAAAAAAAATAGAAAAACTTAGCCAGGTGTTGTGGTACACGCCTGTGGTCCCAGCTACTTGGGAGGCTGAAGCAGGAAGATCACTTGAGCTCAGGAGTTTGAGGTTGCTGTAACTGATACCATGGCACTCTTACCTGAGGCAAGAGAATGAGACTTTGTCTCCAAAAAAATTAACTTTCTACATCTGCAAGTTTCTAAAAACTATAGTGAAAGCAAACCAATAGTAAGCCCATATGCTCAATACTTTTACCTGGATGTTCTTTTATTATGATCCTCATATAACCAACTAATCCATACGTCCTACAGATCAAAAGAGGGATTTGGGAATTCCATAGGACATCTGCTAAACGAAGTAACGTACTGAAAAAAAAAAAAAAAAGAACGTTAGCAAATGGAACTATCCTAAACATGAAACATGCTAAACATGAAAATATCTTAAAATAAGGCAAATGTCTCACTAAGTTTCAAATGCAAAGAGACATCTACTGCATTTACACAGAAGGTCAAAAATACACTGAAAACCAAGCTATTCCACCAAGCTGTAGTCTTAAAGAAAGTGTATCTTGGGGGGCTTCCATAGCTCAGTCGGCAGGGCGCCAGCCACATACACTGATGCTGGCGGGTTTGGGCCAGCAAAAACAACAAGGACAACTACAAAAACAAAAAAATAACTGGGTGATGTGGCGGGAACTTGTAGTCCTAGCTACTTGGGAGGCTGAGGCAAGAGAATGGCTTAAGCCCAAGAGTTGGAGGTTGCTGTGAGTTGTGACACCACAGCACTCTACCGAGTGGGACAACTTGAGTCTCAAAAAAAAAAAAGAAAGTGAGTCTTTTTGGATTAGGGGAGTATGAAACCCTAGTCTGTCATAAAAGGCAGAATTTTAATGAAACTTACTTTTTAAACATTTCCATGATAGAGAAAAATATTGAAAATCCATGTATACATACCCAAATAATTCCTATAATCAATTCTAACTAGTTTTTAATCACTAAAAAATAACCAAGGTTCAGTTTAACTACTCTTAATATATCCAAAATAGTTTCATATCTCTGCACCTTCCCCCCCTCTTTTCAATCCTGAAAGATTTTTACAAGAGATTCAAATTAAAGGCTTCTATAGAATTTAGGAATTTTAAAAACCATATCCTAGACTGTGCTGAGAAAATAAAACTATGCAAATCTAAAATTAAAAATAAAAACATATCAAGATAAAAATTTACCTTTCTGGAAGCTGAGTTGCAATCACAGTGGTAAACCTGCAGAAAAATGAAGGATCATTGTCTAGAAGGTTTTCTGGACTCTAAACAGGATAAGAGAAAAAAAAATCCAACAATTTCACAATCATATTAAACATGGCAGATACAATTAAGATATTTTAGAATGACGCAACAAACCCAACACCAAGAAAGATTCACAATCATAAATTTCTAGGACCTTATTTAAAAAAATTCAGCACAGATATAATGTGTATACATATATACCTCTTCCACAAAACTTCCAGAGACATCGGTATTTAATTCTTGTAAGAATTCCATGGCAGCTTGAGCTCGGTTCTTTTTAAAAACAAAGCATTTAACTTGAATTAGAAAAAAACCCAGTCACAACATAACTCACTAATTTACATATCAGACAAACACACTGTAAAACTATCCAAACATGCAACTCAGCTTCCAGTAGTGTTTAAACAAAGACTCAACCAGAATATTACTTAAAGCTAAATCACCATTAACCAGAGTTATTAAATAACTACATTATTTGTATTTTACTTTTCAGATTAGGCAAATAAAAAAAAATGCTGAGTGAGAGGCAGGATATCCTGGATCAAGTTCAGACTCACTGTAACCTCCCATATCTACAATCCTGTACAAGAATGGTTAATCATTAAAGTAACATCTATTTTCACTGAGTATACGGCATTAAGTCAACTAATATAATTTTATAATATTTGTAATTTAAAATACAAAGATAAAAGAATCTTCTGGCTAACTCTTAAAAATGTTGTCAACCAGAACACTCCACTCTCTGAAAATGAATGTTACTCAAGATTTAGCTTTACTACAGAATATAGTGTAAAAACATAAACAGTACTTCTAAATACTCAAATTACCAAACATGTAAAGATTTCCACAACTAGAAAAATTATTTAACTTTTTTCTGAAAGAAATACACTCTTTTAAAGTCAAAGCTTTTCTACAATTATACACCCATAATTTTTAAAAAATAAAGTCAAAGCTGCTCAAGCAATAAAACATAGTAGCATCATAAAATGCTCACACACAGCTATATTCTATAACAAAATGTTTACCTTGCCGATACTGTTTCTTTGAAGGAAGAAACTAAAACGGACAAAATTAAAAAAAAAAAATTAAAGCTTTATTTAACTCTAAAGGAAAAGCTGTTTGTAATGGCATTCTTAGTATAAGACAAAATATATTTGATTACAGGTTATAATAGCCTTCCTGGAGAACAAAACTGGATGAAACTTACAAATGAAGATAGGCTAAATGGCCAACTGCAATGACTCATGTTTGTAATCCTAGCACTTTAGGAGACTGAGACTGATCGCTTAAGGCCAGGAGTTCAAGACCAACCTGCACAACACAGTGAGATCCTGTCTCTAGACAAAACTTAAAAAAAAAAAAAGGGCTAAAAAATCAATGTTTCCTTTCCCAAAGTATAAAATACCCTGACAGAAAAAATTTTCATGGCAAAAACAGTTAAGAAAACACCATATTGTTTTCTCTTGGAAATTAATAATGTAAATGATATGTATGATATTAAAGCTTTCTGGTAAAGAAATTTTAACTTCATTTGACACATTTCCCAAACTCATTTGACCAGTGGCCCATTTAATACTACTGATATTCCCTAGAACCGATGTTCCAGTTACTACCCTTGCTGTATTGAATCATCTGCCTTTACAGGTGTAATAGATTTAGTCAGGCTTCCTCCTACACATACCCTCAACACGTCCTGAGGCCCAGATATGAGGCTGCTGATCACAGTCAGGGTGCCACTTTTCAGCAAACTCACTGGCTACCTAAGAAAAAAACCTAATTCTTATCAAATTCTGTTCTAACCAACCAAGTAAGCAAAGATAAGAGAACTTTTTCTTGATAAGTATCAATAAACGGGGTGTGTTGTGGATAGCAGAAACTTGCACTACCAAAGATATCAAAATTAAATATGAACTAAATTCTGGCTTTCCTTATATTTATTCATTGTTGTTTACTAACAAATACAACAAGAGACCCTAGACTCCTAGTCCCTGAAAAGGTAGGCTCCAAACCCAAATTTGCGAATGCTCTGAAAGTCTAAATACGATAATTGTTAAAGAATACACAGGTCATCTTTAAAACAGCATTTTTATTGAGATAGCGTAGAAAAGAGACATACGTGGACTAAACTTAAAAGAGACCACAAATAAAAGGCATTGTTTTCATTATTCTTATAAATCAAAAATACAATTATTGTTAGCTATATACTACCATCTAGGAATCAATGCAAGCACTTAGGAAGTGTTCAGATTTCATAAATAAAAGAATGATGACTCCTCATCTGTAATAATAACAATAAAGACTAAGACGATAAGTCTATTAACGGCCTATTTGCCAGATTCTGTGCTAGTACTATACCTATGTAAATTCATTTCCTCCTTACCACAAGTACAGGGATGACTTCCACCAGAGAGTCAAGTCACCCAGACTGAGGTGAAGCTAAGATTCAAGACTTACCCTCCCGTAATAGTGCACTACATTCCCTAACATTTATGTATTTGAAAAGAATAGAACGCACTTGTTTCCAGCATCTTCTCCACTGACATGATTTCCATCAATAATTGTAAATGAACCAATACCTGGGGGTGAAAAAACAGAGTCAGTCAAGAGTATATATTTCTATGTAAAAACCTTAAAGAAGTCAATTTAAAACACAACCAAAAAACTACATTACCTGGTAGTACCAAGTTTTTAAGAATTTCAGTTCCTGTGGCTGTTGCATTTATTAGGCAAACATGAGCAGATTCTAAAGCTTCTTGCCCGTGATCACCCCACAACCTATGAAACAAAACACAAATTCAACATTTTTAAAACTTTCATGAAAATATAACTTTCTTATTTGAATAGATATCTTTGAAGTGCTCTTGCATACAGTAATTGACGTGATAACCACAGCAAAAATGTGAGACAGGAACGGATGTTATCATAGGGATTGTACAGTGTAGTAAGCTAAGACTCAGGTTGATGATTTGCATGGTTAGAGTGCCTAAGGGAGGGTCAAATCTGAATTAAAAACTTAGTCTTCTTGCTCCTTGTCCAATATTCTTTCAAGCCAGATAAATTACAGAACACAAAGTCTTTAGATAAATTCATTAATATTGAAGAAAAAACCTTATCTGCTTTCTATTTCTTAAGTTATATGGATCAAGTGCACTTAAGACCTTAACATAAGACTTATCATTGTGACATCTGCAACAGTGAACAAAAAGCTTTACCAAGAAATGGTATATAAAACCAGCACATTGGGCTCAGCGCCTGTGGCTCAAGTGGCTAAGGCGCCAGCCACATACACCTGAGCTGGCGGTTCCGAACACAGCCCGGTCCGCCAAACAACAATGATGGCTGCAACCAAAAAATGGCCGGGCGTCGTGGCTGGCACCTGTAGTCCCAGCTACTTGGGAGGCAGAGGCATGAGAATCACTGGAGGCCAGGAGTTGGAGGTTTCTGTGAGCTGTGATGCCATGGCACTCTACCCAGGGCAACAGCTTGAGGCTCTGTCTCAAAAAAAAGAAAACCAGCACATTGTACCCCATAATTGCATTAATGTACACAGCTATGATTTAATTTAAAAAAAAAAGCTTTACCAAGAAAACTAATTATCTAGAAAGGTTCACATCAACTTCAACAGGAGTGCTTTAAAAAATAACACCCATGGGCCCAGTGCCCGTAGCACAGTGGATATGGGGTCAGCCACATACACCGAGGCTGGCGGGTACGAAACCGGCCCAGGCCAGCTAAACAACAATGACAACTGCAACAACAAAAAAATAATAATACCCATGAACTTTCTAAAAGCATGATTAATAGATGCGTATGTTAACAAACACAAGATGCAGTAAGAATTAGAATGTATGTTATAACCTAATTCACACTGTCATATTAACAGGGCAAGGTATATGATCTGACACATATCACAGCATCTGGGCCAATCTGGCTACCTTCACTCAGAAAACCTATTAACTAATTTATCCTTTCCTGTCAATACAGGAAGTACAGTGGGAGGTCAAATCATTAGTGAACTGCCATAGCCAAACAGATATTAGCAGCCCAGAGGACTCATCAACTTTAATGTGAGTTCGTTGTCACCTGATTTAAAGTAGATTACCCCTATGTCTCCTCTGAGCCTACAACAAGCAAGTGCCTCATTTGGTTCTCTTATTTGCTGGGCATCTATCTCTGCACTCCACTATAAGCTCCAAAAAGGCCCACAGAACCCCCTATGTTTACCACTAGAGCCCTACTGCCTGTCACAGATCCTTGTTCAGGCTAGGTGATCACTGAACAGCTGTCAAATAAATGGAGGAATAGCCTGCAAGAACTCAAAGGAAGTAAGCATTTGTTTTTCCATGAAAGCAGGACACACAGAAGACACATGACACATCTGGTTGATAAATCCTAATGCTTGGTAGTAAAGAATAAATTTAACAATATTGCTAGATTTTGAGCTGCTACTTGGGAGGGTGAGGCAGGAGAACTACCTAAACCCAGGAGTTCAAGGCAACCTGGGCAACATATCGGGGCCTCCATCTTGAAAAAAAGAAAGGGAAAACAAGAAAGAAAAGAGATACTGATGTATCTCTAGATAATATGATTCAAGAAGAGGCCAAACAAGAAATTACCCTCTCTTTTGCCAGCCTAACTAAGTAGAGGCTGAGCCTTGCTAAGTGTTGCCTGACTAAACAACTTTGCTTTTAAGTTCTTCTCTCTGACATTTCAAAACCAATAACCAGTTCTCAATATGAAAGGTAAGGTTTGGTCCTTAAATAGAATGGTCTCAGCAAAAACCCTCTTTTATTACATTTGCTTACTAAATCCAACTATCTTCTCAGCTCTGTTGCATATGGTTATATCTGCACTCAAAACACAAGAACTCCAAGAATCTGTAAGAAAACTTAAGGTGGATATAAGGCCTCTATCACCTTATTTCTTTCTCTCTTTGAAGTCTGGAAGCAGTGATGTGACTTAGGACCAGCTCTAAAAAAGCCAGAAGGGTGCAAGTTTACATCTTGGTTCAAAAACATGGGAAACTCTGAGCAAGTAACCTAATTTCTCTAAGACTCAATCTGTAAAACACAAGAAATGGTTGCTTTCAAGGGCGCTCTCAGAATTGAGTGCCTAAAGACACCACCTCCCAGAATACAGCACTAAGCTGTTGATGAAAATGGAAGTTTCAGTTGTTAAGGTCATACTATAATTTCTCTTGTCTTACAGGCTCTAGCAAGGTGGAAAGCCACGCAATTTCAGTACCTCCATTGCCTGAACACATAGAAGATACTCCATAAAGTGCAAGGCCAAAAAACAAAGGCTGGGAAATAGCCGAGGACCAACCTAATGGTTTAGGCCTGCACTGTCCATTAAGATAGCCACTGGCCACATATGGCTACCAAACACGAGAAATAAGGCTAGTCTTAAGATGTGCTGTTAAGTGTAAAATACCGTACATCTAAGACAGTATTAAAAAGAAAAGTAAATTATCTCAATAACTTTTTATAGGCATTGTGTGTGGAAATGATAATATTTTGGGCATACTAGGTTAAAATAAACCATATTATAAAACTGTTTCTTTTAATGTTTTAAATGCGTCTGCTAGAAAATGTGTAATTATATATGTTGCTCACAAGAAGACGAGCCATTACTTTAATACTGGACAGCGGTGGCTTAGAACAATATGACTTGGTGCCGCTCACGGCAGCCGGGATGGGGTACTCTCGATTCCGCCCCCCATGTTGCAAAACCAGGAGCCCCAGCGCAGCGAGGAGGGGGCGGCAGCCGCCCGGGCGATCCGGCTTGCGCTGGGGACCGCACCCCTCGAACCTCACACCGCTGAGTGGCGCGCCCCGGGAGGAAAGGGGAATCCTGGCCCTCGCGGAGCACCCCTAGTCCCTGGTGGGAGCCCAGAGCACCAGCTCCCCGCGCTCCGCACGGCCCGGCCCGGCCTGGCTGAAGGCCTAAGGGAGGCCCGACCGCGAGACCCGGACGCTTGGGCCCGGCGAGAACGCAAAGAAGCCTGCCGGCCCGCCCTCCGCTCAGCGAGCCCCAGCTCACCTCAGCTGCCGGTCATACTTCTGCTCCTTAAGTAGCTTCCCCGGCTGCGCCATGGGTGCGCCGGCCGCGCGGAAAACGCCAGATCCCCTACCAAGCTCCGCCACCAGCTCCAAATGCGCGCAAGCGCACTGGGCGCTCCACCGCCTCCGCCGCCTCCTGCGCGCCGCCGATAGGGGGCGCCGCCGCTGCACTGCGCACGCGTCAGCGGTAGGCCGTGGCTTGCGCGGCCGCGGTGGGAAACTCTCGGCTGAAACTAGCGGTTCGGTCTGCACGGAAGCCCCTGCCCCGCTATGCTGCGAGTCTCCAGTCAGCACAGAAATTGTACTGTGCTGAGGTAGGGAATCAGGCAGATTTGGATTTTAACCACTTGTGAGACCTACCCTTTACCTCTCAAATCTTCACTGATTACCTGTGCCATAGGGATAAATGGGTCTCAGTCGCAGGTGACTTTTAGCCTTAAGTGAGATTTTAAATACACAGCGCCAGATTCGCAAAATCTTGTGTAAATAATAACTCCTTATGATAATCAATATTTTTCGCTCATTTCTTCCATGAAAAGAGAGAGCCTCTTCTGAGCTACATAGCTTGCTGCTCCCTGGCCCTATTCTTGGAGAGTTCACAGCCTCGTGAGGGGGGAACAGTAAACAAGCACCAGACAATGTGGCTTTCCGTCCAGTTAGAGGAAAGCAGGGTGCTGAGCGGGGCTTGGAAGAACCTTGCCCACTCCCCTTCTTTAGGAACGTTTCAAGTGGTGTGGGGATGGAAGGGTCTTTTAAGCAGGAGGAATAGCAGGTGCCATCTCTAGGAGGCAGGGAAAGCATGGCAGGCCACAGATGCCAGACAGTTCTGTCAGAGGAAGGACAGGGGATGGTCAGGGGAGAAGAACCTGGGCCAGGTTGTAAGGACTGTGAACACAGAAGTAAGGAAGAATTTAAAGACCTCCACTTCCGGGTTGTGCACCCATAGCTGAGGGGTTAGAGTGCCAACCCCGTAGTGCACTGGGGCTGGCAAGTTCAAACCCAGCCTGGGCCTGCTATGCAAAAATAAATAATTAATTAAATTATTTTTTAAAATACATAAAATAAAGTCCTCCACTTTCCTGAAAAGAGCTCCTGTCCTGTGGGGTTGAATGATAAAGGAAGAATTTATCTCATGAGGAAGAGGGATGAGGGGCTGGAGTCCAGGTGACCTGCTGGGAGGGAGGTAAGGATTCCTTCCCCTCTATCTCCCAGACCCTACAGGCACTTTCAAGTTAACGGTTGCCTGAAATCAGATGAAAATGAGCACAGATCCACACCCCCAAGTCCCTAGGATGGGGACAAGGGAGGGATAGTAATGATGAATGCAATTCTTCCTAGGTGCTACCTCTAGGGTCAGAGTGGGGGCACACTCTTCCATGCCTTCCTTGGTCCTCACCTAGCTCCCACAGAACGTAACTAATGGGAAATAGAAACACGATGCTTTCCCAGCCTATCATGTGCTTATGTCACATTTCCTTCTCCAATTAGACAGGTGAAATATGAGGGATAATAAAACACACACAGGGAATATAGGAAGGTCACAAGGTGGCAAGTCAGAGTTTACTGCTTAGTCTCTCATGTTCACTGCAGTCATGGACTGCATGAAATTCCCAAATTTGGTAAGGGGTGGTAAAGGCAGTCATACTGCCTGTGAAGAAGTAATTGATTATGAAAAGGGTTTTGTTGATAGCCACTGTGAAAGATACCTCAGTATATTAGTTTCCTAGTACTCCTATAACAAAGAACCACTAACTGGTAGCTGAAAACAAGAGAGATTTATTGTCTCACAATTCTGGGAGATGAAGTCTGCAATCAAGGACCATAATTCTGAAACCTATAGGGAAGAATCCTTCCTTATCTCTTCCTAGCTTCTGGTGGTGTGCAGGCAATCTCTGGTTGGCAGGTACAGCACTTTAATCCATTGTCACATGGCATTCACCACTCAAGTCTCTGTCTCTTCTCTTAAGAACATGTGCCTCGGCAGCGCCGGTAGCTCAGTGAGTAGGCTGCCTGCCACATACACCCAAGGTTGGTGGATTTGAACCTGGCCCAGGCCAGCTAAAAAAAAAAAACAATGACAACTGCAACAACAACAACAAAAACAGCCAGGTGTGATGGGCGCCTGTGGTCCCAGCTACTTGGGAGGCTGAGGCAAAAGAATTGCTTAAGCCCAAGAGTTTGAGATTGCTGTGAGCTGTGACACCTCGGCACTCTACCCAGGATGACAGCTTGAGACTCTGACTCAAAAAATAAAAAAAAGAACGTGTGCCTTGTTGGATCAAAGCTCACCCTAATGACCTCATCTTGACTTGATTACATCTTCAAAACCCTCATTTCCAAATATGATCACGTTCACAAGTACTAGGAGGTTAGGACTTCAATAACTTCTGGGCAAGATATAATTCAACCCATAAAAGCATATAAAGGTGTGCTCTCTTTATGTGTGTCTCTGATGATTTCCTCTGGATAAATTGCTAGAAGTAGAGTTACCAAATCAGATGATATACACATTGCCACTAACATATTTTAAAATGTAGAAAGTATGGTGGAAATAGTTTAGTGGTAGCTAATCACACACAACCCCCACCATCAAGGAATTCAGGGCTCCCTCGTAAGTTTGTTCTATTGTGGAGGGCAAAAACCAGGAGTATCAAACCAGAAAACTGTAGCCTAATTAATTTAAGGCTATTTGGGGCGGTGCCTGTGGCTCAGCAAGTAAGGTGCCAGCCCTATATACCGAAGGTGACAGGTTCAAACTCACCCTTGGCCGAACTGCAAAACAGAAAAATAGCCGGGCGTTGTGGTGTGGTGGGTGCCTGTAGTCCCAGCTACTTGGGAGGCTGAGGCAAGAGAATCGCCTAAGCCCAGAAGTTGGAGGTTGCTGTGAGCTGTGTGATGCCACGCACTCTACCGAGGGCGATAAAGTGAGACAGAGTCTCACTTTAAAAAAAAAAGTGACTACCAAAAAAAAAAAAAAAATTTAAGGCTATTTGTTTTCAAAGTGTGGTCCTAGGGCTGGGTGCAGTGGCTCATGCCTGTAATCCTAGCACTCTGGGAGGCTGAGGTGGGTATATTGCTTGAGCTCGGGAGTTCAAAACCAGCCAGAACAAGAGTGAGATCTCTACTAAAAATAGAAAAATTAAGCCAGGTTTTGTGGCAGGCACCTGTAGTCTCAGCTACTTGGGAGGCTGAGCCCAAGAATTTGAGGTTGCTATAGGCTATGATGATGCCACAGTACTCTCTACTCAGGGGCACAGAGTGAGACTCTGTCTCAGAAACAAAAACAAAAACAAAAAGGAACTCAAAAAACTAAAACAACAACAACAAAAAAGTGTGGTCCTAGACCAGCAGCATCACCATCATTTGAAAACTTGTTAGAAATGTAAATTCTTGGGCCCTATGTCAGAGTTGCTAGATCAGAAACTCTGGAGTGAGAACCAGGAATCTGTTTTGACAAACCCTCCAGGTGATTTGAGAATATGCTTAGGTTTGAGAACCACTGACCTAAGCCAACCTCCCACTGAATAGGTGGGAAAACTGGGTCTCCTAAGCACAACCTACCCTGATATACTGAGCGCTTACTATATGTGTATCACCTCTTGTGCTCACAACCACCTAATGCAATAGATACTGCTGCTAACTCTGTTTTACAGAGAGCGGAGGCTTGGAGAGGAGAGTGAAGTGTCCCAAATATTAAGACAAAAACCCCAACAGATCTTGCCAGATACCAGCTAAGGCCTGTTGTTTTATCTATCCTGGTTGATCTCAGCCAGGACAGACTGGATATTTGGGCCCCCAGGAAGTTTGGGGCTAGCTCCACCCTAGCAGAGATTATAATCTATGGGAGACCAGCTGGGAGGAAAGAGTCACAACCCAGGACACCCTCCCAGGCCTTGGTCTCTAGCCCTCCCTGCTTGCCCTCCCCCATCCCATCCCTCTTCACTCTGTGCTCATTAGCTAGTCTCTTGCCTCTCTCCTTAACCCCACAAATTCCCTGAAGCAGCAATCGATCTATAATGTTCATGTTTGTATCACGCATACCTGTCCTAGCATTTGACATCTAATAAATCTTCAATAAATGTTTGCTGAATGAAAGCATACATTTCTGAAACTATTTCCACCTACTTTCTACATTTTAAAATATGTTAGTGGCAATGTGTATATCATCTGATTTGGTAACTCTACATCTAGCAATTTATCCCGAGGAAATCATCAGAGACACACATAAAGATGTATAAATGAGGACATTCACCACAGTACTACTATTTATAATAGTGAAAATATGGGCCAGGCTCTGTGCCTCACGCCTTAATCCCAGCACTCCAGGAGGCTGAGGCAGGGGGATTACCTGAGCTCAGGAGTTCGAGACCAAGCTGAGCAAAATTGAGAAACTAGCCAGGCATTGTGGCAGGCAACTGTGGTCCCAGCTACTTGGGAGGCTGAGGCAAGAATATCACTTGTGCTCAAGACCTTAAGGTTGCTGTGAGCTATGACACCATGGCACTCTACCAAGGGCAACATAATAAGCCTCTGTCTCAAAAAAGAAATAATACATATGTCAGAGCAGTGCATTAATATTAAGTGTCAAATTCTCCAAGAAAATGTTTACCATAGGGCATTAGATGAAAAATACTGGTCACAAAACTAGACTATGAGCCCAGTTATTTTTTAAGTACTATTCATTCAGGTTGAGCCTCCCCATTCCAAAAATGAAAAATCCAAAATGCTTCAAAATCTGAAACTTTCTTGGTATTGACACTGACAAGTGAGATAGACACAACTGAGTGCTTTCTGATGATTCAAGGTATACAAACTTTGTTTCACGCAGGAAACAATTCAAAATATATAAAATTACCTTCAGGCTATGTGTATAAGGTGTATATAAAACAAAAATGAATTTCATATTTAGATTTGGGTCCTATCCCCAAGACATCTCATTATATATATATGCATGTATTCTGAAATCTGAAAAAAATCTGAACTCCAAAACACTTTGGTCCCAAGAATTTCAGATAAGGAATATTCAACTTATATCAGAAAATCCTGACAGGATAGTCACTGAAATATCAACAGTGGTGACCATTGAGTAGTTACATGGCCACTGATTTTAATTTTTTTCTAAATGCTTTTCTGATTCTTCCAAACTTTCTACAATAAATAAGTATCACTACTATAATTGGAAAAAGAATGATTGAGGTTTTAAATGTACTAAATAAGATAAAAAAAAAAGAGGGGGGGGAAAGTAGAGGTCCTAGGGTCTGAGGCATGTATCCTTGGTACCAGGAATCTTACAGACATCCTCTCATCTGATCATCCTATTTCTATCTTATAGATGGAAAAAAGCCGACTCAGACTCAGAAAGGTGAAGAAGCTTGCTCCTGGTCACATAACCAGTGATGCTGGGAGCCAAGGTCTTTCTGGGTCCACAGCCCAGGCTCATTCCATCCCACTGCTTGTACACAATACACACACATACTTAGAATGGAAATCCTTTTTAAAATACAAAGAACAGGGCTTCTAGACTTAATAACTGGCCCTGTGTGTAACACAGTGAGAAGGAGGCTTGATTCTGCCTGTTGCTACATCTTTGGTCGTCTGTGTTTTCAATGCATGTGCACAGGGGTCCCCATGAGGTGGGTAGGGCAGAAACAATCCCTTCATTACCTTGCTCTAGAACAAACACATTGCCTCACAAGAAGGGAAGCGAACCCTGGTATGGTTTGACAAGCTGCTCATGCCTTCCTCCCCCTACCTTCCTTGTAGCCCCGAAACCCCCTCCTCCCTTCCCCCAGAAGTAGTGAAAACCAGGAGCCACGACGCCAGTGAGACCAAAGAGGAAACTCTCAAACAGAGAAATCAATTCAGCTTTAAAGACACCGTATAATTGAGACTGGAGGCACCTGAATGGGGGCACAGTTTCCCCCAAGTTGACCTGAGTGGGCTGCTGGGGCAACTGGGGCTTCACCTGAGAAGGGTAAACTCCATTGGCTCCTCCACTTGCCTGAGCTCCCAGTACCTAGAGAAAATTGCCAAAGACAGCCTGCTGGAAGGAAAGGACTAGATCAACTTTTGTTTGGTTGTGAAAGAAATAATACATACTTTAATTTGTCCAAAAGGTACAAAGGAGTAACAATAAAGCGTGTCCTTCCCACCCCTATTCCTCCCTTCCTGTCTGGTCTCCATCTCCTCCTAGGAGGCAAACATGCTGCCTAGCTTCTCTTAAGTTCTTCCAGAGAGAACTTGCATATGCAAATGAGAATCAAATTTAAAATCCACTTCCTCCCCTTCCTGTAATTGCAGATAATGTTGAAGAATGGAGCCAGCAGCCCTGGGCTCAGTCACTCTATGCACCTAGAAGCCCATCACCCAGCCTCTCTGGGCCTTGCTTTTCTCATCTGTAAAATGGGGTAAAATTCACCCCCCAGGGTTTCTGTGTGGATGAAGCTGGGTGGGAAACTAAATGAAGAATTTCAATGTTGTATTTTAAGTACTAAAAATAAATGGCCCCAGTTGCTGTGAGGAGGAAGTGGGTCAATGGGATTTGAGCCATCCTCAGATCCCTAAGGGTGTTGCAGCTCCCCCAGGAGAAAGGTGGCAGCCTCCTCTGGGACACAGAGGCTACAGGCCTCACCCAGAGGTATGGCTTTGTCTTCTTGATCTGTAGATGGCATTTATGACTTAGAGACCTGGGGCCTTTGTTTCTCTGTCACGTGCTGGACTTGGGGGCTAGCCCCTGCATCTCTGTCATGAGTCCTCTGTCCCTATCCTAAAGTCAGATTAAGGGCCCTTTCCACTCTTGGGTCAGGGACATCTTCACAGGACAGAGAAGTCACTGATGTTGGCCCAGCCAACCAGTTGTGAATTAACCTCTACAACTCTATCTGGGAATCTGGGGTTCAGGACCTGGGAGAGAGAGACTGAGACAGACACTGAGAGGTAGGCAACCCAGGCAGTAGATGGGTGACAGATTCCTTCACAAGGTTAGCCATGAGCAGGGCCTGAAATAGTATCCTCTGGTCAAGGTCTAAAACAGAAGACATTCTACAAATGGCTCTTCCTGTTGGGTACAGGACCCTGGGTGAGATCATTTGTCTGTCTTTCCATCCACTCATCTGTTTGTCTTTCTAAAACTGCCTGCTGAGGCCTAGCCAGAGACAAGCCCTATCCTTGGCACAAGGCCACATCCTAAGATGAATCAGATTGGGCTGGCTGGAACCACTGGGTGGAAGACAGAGGACATATCAGGTGGAGGGCACAGCAAGGACCAAGGCTTGTGGGTGGGAAAATGTTGGGCCATGGCAGGCACTGAAGGTTGAATGCAGGGTGGAGGCCTGAGTGCTCAGCAGGTGGACTAAAGGTCATGGGGAGGCAAGGAGAGGAGGGACAAACAGCAAGCTATAGAGGGCATGAAAGAGGAAGCAGAGGAGAAAAGAGAGAGAGTATGGGAGGCAGGGCCTCAGACTTGGGTTATGGGAAAGGTAGCAGGTGTCCATGGGTCTGTCTATCCCCACGCCCTTTGATGGCACTCCTCCCCCTTGCCTGCTTTGGGACTCTGGTCAAGGGTTTGAATTGCCAGTGCTATCCACCCATGTACCTCAGGGCTCCCAGACTTCCACACTCCCAGGACCGCCTTGTCCCCAGCACCAAGGGAAGTGGTAAAGACCATGATGTCTGTAGTGAGACAAACTAGGAATTAATCCTTCACTCCCTAGCCAGATGACCTTGGGGAAGTCACTTCATCCCTCTGGGCCTCAGTCCCCAACTCTGTCAAATAGAGCTACTTAGAAGCACTCAGCTTTGTAGAGTAGCTGAGAGGGTCAGACCACAGGAAAGTCTGTCCAGAGTGTGGCCCACAGTACCTGCGACAGCATCTGGCAAAAGGGGACGCTCCAGTTCGGGACACTTGATGTTCAGTGCAGTTTGCAGGTTCCAAGAGACTTTCCAACTCAACTCGGAACCCGGAGTCCAGGTCCCCGCTGTGGTATTTACAGGTCAGGGACAAGCCTGGGGAGGGGATGCGTGCGATGTGGGGAAACTGCGCAGCCCTCAGCACGGGCAGCCTCTTACCTGAGTCCATACACGTGCTGAGGGGAAGGAGGGAGAGGTGTCCGGCTAGGGCGGAGGTGGAAGGTGGGGCAGAGGTCTACCCCCCCGAGCCCCCCCGAGTCTCTACTGGGGGCGCCACAGGCCTGCGGGGGGCGGGGCGGGGCAGTGCCGGCCTCTCTGGCCCTGCAGGGAGGTGGGGGGCGGGTCCCCCGGGAACTGCTCCTCCTGCCTGCCGCTGCTTTAAGAGGCTGCTCCGCGGCTGCGAGCGGGGCCGGAGCCACAGCCGGAACGAGCGGACCGAGCCAAGAGACAGGTGCACGGCTGCGGGACGGTTAGCGGCATGACCGGCCACCACGGCTGGGGCTACGGCCAGGACGACGGTAGGAGCAGACCCCGGCCGACCCGGACCCAACTGGACTCGCCCCAGCTCTCGCACCCAGCCGGGTTCCTGGATTCGCAAGCCCCCACCCTCCAGGCTGGACCGGGACTCCTCTCCCGGTCCAGACCCCCAAACCCGACCCAAGCCCTGGTGCCCCCTGCGCCGGGCGCAAAGTCCGCCCTGCGCCCGGGCTGGCCCCGCCGCCTGCGAGCGATCTGGCTGCTGAGCGCGTCCTGCCGCCTCCTCCGCGCAGTCCCTGACTGCCCTGCCCGCTGGGCCCCAGGCCCGGACACTCACGCGCTCTGCCGCGGCTTGCGCAGCGCGTGGAGGTGGCCCAGGGCAGCTGGGGGCGGTCGCGGCGGAGCGCTGTGCGCGGGTGTCGGTGCGGGGAGCACGCACGGCGTGTGTGCGGGGACCTCGGGGGAGCTGGGCTCCGCGTGGGCAAGGGCGCAGTGTCCCCAGGAGAGAGTTTCCCCGCAGAAGTGTCCAAGCTGCCTTGTCGGCTGGTACGTGAGGGAAGGGGGTGGTGGGGGCGGACGCATGTGTCTGGGTGTCTACAGCAAGAAGAGTATTTGAGCACGTCTGAGGAGTGGGAGCCAGCGGCCCACACTATCCTCCTGCTCTGACCAGGAAGATTGCTCCTTCACCTTGCCTCAGTTTCCTTAGGATGCAGAGAGAGAAGAGGCAGAAAGTGAGAGCCAGACGGCTTGAACGTGGGTCTGGGGCAGGTCAGCTCCCTTTGGGGCCATTTCTTACCAAGCCGGAGTGGGAGTGACACGGCGTAAGAGCTTCCCCATTTCCCTGAGATGAACAATAAGGACCCAGAAGCTGGGAAACAGCTCAGGGCAGGTGGGGGTGGGGAGAAGAGAAAGCCTTGATGGGAGGAGCACCCCCAGTTCCCATTTTCCCTGGGAAAGGTAGTCACTTTGGCGGTGGGGCGGGGCGGGGAGGTGGCGAAGGGAGCTGTCCCGGACTACTGTCTGGGGAGACAGAAAGTTGCCACAGACCAGAGGGACTCAGGGAGGTCTGCGGAGTCTCTGGCTTCCTCTGGGACCCCAGGGGCAAATATTTTGGAAGAAAACCCCAGATCTGGGAATGAAAGAGCTGAAAACATTCAGAAAAAGATGACAGAGACCAGCAGAGATGGAGAAAGAGGCAGAGGAGGGGCAGGTTGACAGAACCCATAGATGTCTTTCCCTCAGTACTTACTCTGGTGTGCTCCCCCCAGAGTCAGAGTCCTGTGACTCCAGGCTTTCTTGCTAGTCCTACCCACCAGCTCTGAGCACCCAGTATGATGGATCTGCCCCATGGGCCTCAAGCAGCTGCCCCTCGCCCAGCCAGACCAGGGCTTCCAGTCTAGGGACAATGAGGAAGGGAAGGACAGAGGACAGAGGTGCCGGCATGCGGCAGTGCTCACAGGCCTTCAAAAATAACCCAGTGGGGCTGGGCCACAATTCTGAGTCATCCATTGGGGACACAGCTCTGTCGGCACCTGCTGCTGTTTTCTCAGGAAAACTTAAGAAGCCAAAAAGGGGGAGAAGCACCAGCCGGCAGTAGCTCTAAAAATAGGCTGCATCTCAGGATGTTCCCCAGGGAGATGCAGAGCCTCTCGGCTGCAGATGGAGCCTCTGGGAGGCAGGTGGTGGGTGCTCGTGGGTGTGATGCAGGTGTATGTGTGTGTATGCGTGAGTGTGCATGCATGGGCACGTGTTTTGCTGCGGTCCCTTACGTGTGCAAACTTGGGTTTCCAGTAGGGGATTTTCGCATGTGAGGGTACATATGTGTGTGCTAGGTTTAGCCTGTAAGGCTGTGTGTGTGTTTGTACACACGCGTGTTCTGGGCCCACCGAGCCCAGGTCATTGTGCACGTGTGTGTGCACATAAGATCTCCGTGGACCTGTAGGTACATGCATGGTGAGGGAAACTGGAGGTATTATGTGCACGTGCTGTGTGTTTATACTAGTGTGTGTGCGCACACATGCTTGAGTGGCTCTGGGTTCCCTCATTTGCGAAACGGGGATCACTCTAGCTTCTGTTTCACAAGTTGATTGTGAGGAGCAAATATGTGTCCCAGAGCTAAAGCTTGACTGATGTGAGTTTTGATATTATTATCATAAACGCTAATATTAAATTGCTCAAAGTGCTGGAAGAAGCAAGATTCCTGATAGAGTCAGGTCAGAGACTTCATAAACCTAGCGGCCTCTCTGACGTAGGGTTGGGAGTTCGGGGGAATCTCACTACTCAGAACCACTCCTGAGCCTGTAAGCTGTGTTATGTTCCTTTCCAGGCATGACCTCTCTGGGCCTCCTGTCAGCACTGGGAGGTGAATTTTAGTGAGATCACTTCATAGACAAGGAAATGGAGGCTGAGAGGGGAAGTGTCAGAGCTGGGATTGGATCTCTGGGCTGTGCAGCCCCAAAGCAGGAACTTACCTCTGAAAGGATGCCAAAGAGGCCATACCCCCTGGGTGTCCTTAGCCTGCAGCCCAGAGATCCTGGCTGGCCTGAGTCCTTGCCCCCCTCCCACCTGCAGGCCCCTCGCATTGGCACAAGCTGTATCCTATTGCCCAGGGAGACCGCCAATCACCTATCAATATCATATCCAGCCAGGCCGTGTACTCACCCAGCCTGCGGCCACTGGAGATTTCCTATGAGGCCTGCATGTCCCTCAGCATCACCAACAATGGCCACTCGGTCCAGGTAGACTTCAATGACAGCGATGACCGAACTGGTAAGTGGCCCCTGCCAAAACCCTGTGTGCCTGTGCCCATTGGGGTCCTAGCCCTGTGTTAGGCAGGTTCATGAGGGGCAGCATCCTATGGTAGGTAAGGAAGGCTCCACCTCTCACTTCCGTAAAGCCTTGGGCTGAGCCTCAGTCTCCTTATGCATAAAATGGGAGCAATAAGACCTACTCTCTAGAGTCATAAGAAAAATGAAAAAAAAAATGACTTTTGTAGTTCTGGCATACAGAAGATATTCAAGAAATGCCAATTCCCTTCCTTCCCTTTCATTTAGTGTTTCACATCAGGTTTGTTTTCACTCCCTGCCCCATCACTGACCTGTTTTATGGCCCAAAGCCAAACCCTCCTCCCTGTGTGATCTGGCCAAGCCTAGCAAGGAGAGAAAAGAAAGGTAAAATTTCTCTGTGCCAGGCCCTTTGCTAAAGTCTCAGTTAGCTTATTTATTCCTCTTAAGAACCCACCTCTCTGATGAGCTAGAGATTGGCAGAACAAGCGTGCTCCAGCTCCAAAGGTCTCTCTCTCCAATTCACCCATCACCTCAAAATCCAACCATCTTGTGCCAGAAAGAAGCTGGTAGGAACTCGTGGAAGCTCCTTCCAAGCCTCTTTGCCCTGGGATTACAGTCCAGGTTTTTTCACTATAAATTCCTAGGCAGAGGCCTCAGGAGTGTGGTTCAGTGAAGAGATTTTTCTCCTTACGATGTGGACTGGGGGAGAGGGCGATTGAATAGGGTAAGGAGTTTCTTGTGTTCTACTAGTTTTTTGTGTAAGGAAGTGACTGATTCTTTGCCCCCCTTTCTCCCCTACCCACAAATACCATGAAAGCACTCAAGAGAACTTTATTTCAAATAGAAAATCTTTTTTTTTTTTTTTGAGACAGAGCCTCAAGCTGTCACCCTGAATAGAGTGCTGTGACATCACAGCTCACAGCAACCTCCACTTCCTGGGCTCAAGCGAGTCTCTTGCCTCCGCCTCCTAAGTAGCTGGGACTACAAACGCCTGCCACAGTGCCTGGCCATTTTTTGGTTACAACCCTCATTGTTGTTTGGCTGGCCCGGGCTGGATTCGAACCCGCCAGCTC
>CAUYRH010047300.1:0-75687 GCA_963574655.1 Perodicticus potto
TACCACCATAAGAACTTGAACCAAAAAAAAAAAAAATTTTTTTTTTTTTTTTTTTTTAGAGACAGAGTCTCACTTTATCACCCTCAGTAGAGTGCCGTGGCGTCACACAGCTCACAGCAACCTCCAACTCCCAGGCTTAGGTGATTCTCTTGCCTCAGCCTCCTGAGTAGCCGGGACTTACAGGCACTCGCCACAACGCCCGGCTATTTTTCTGTTTTGCAGTTGGGTGAGGCCAGATTTGAACCCGCCACCCTCGGTATATGGGGCTGGTGTCCTACTCACTGAGCCACAGGCACTGCTCTAAAAAAAATTTTTTTTGAAATAAAATATAATATGAGAATATTTAAAAGGATTTAAAAAAACAAAAGCAGCAACGAGACCACAAGAAAATAAAGATGATGCTCTAGATCAGCAGTTCTCAACCTGTGGGTCGAGAACCACAGGAACTGTATTAAAGGGCCACAGCATTAGGAAGGTTGAGAACCACTGCTCTAGATAAAGGTCAGGTCTATCTGCAAAAGAACCAAGTAGAACTTCTAGAAATGAAAAACGAAGTCACCAAAATTCGAAAACTCTTTTGATTCTTTCCCCACTGGCACAGTTAAAAAAAAAAACAAAACTCATTAGATGAGTTAAATAACAGAATAATTTGAAAAGGGTTCATGAAGCAGCTGAGGAAGTTTCAGAAAATGTAATATACAGAGATAACACAATGGAATGTATGAAAACCTTACGTGGCATAGAAGATAGAAGGAGAAATTTCACACACATCTGATATGAGTTCCAGAACCAATGATATTAAGAACAACAGGTAATATTTGAAGTGTCAATGCTTGAGAGTTTTCCTATATTTATACATACTAAAAAAAAATCCTCCAGGAACCCCAGGCAGACTAAATTAAAAATAAAAAAGTCTATACTTTCAAATACCATAGAACACCAAAGGCAAATACAAGGTCTTAACAACTAGAGAAGAAAGTCAAATTATCTGCGAAGAAGTGCAAAAGAGAAAGCCAACCTCCTGAGAAGGAACATCAACAATGAAAGACAATAGGAAGATATATTCAAAACATTTAAAGAAAATATTTACCAGTCTAGAATCCTATTTCTTTTTTCTTAAGAGACAGGGTATGGCTCTGACACTCAGGCTGAAGTACAGTGGCGTGTGACCACTGCTCACAGCAACCTCAAACTCCTAGGCTCAAGTGATCCCCTTGCCTCAGCCTCCCAAGTAGATGGGACGATAAGCTCCTGCCACAATGCCCGGCTAGGCTTTCTATTTTTAGTGGTACCTTTTTGCTCAGGCTGGTCTCGAGCTCCTGAGATCAAGGGATCTCTTCCCATCTTGGCCTCTCAGGGTGCTAGGATTACAGGTGTGGGCTACGGAGCTGGGCCGTAGTTAAATATTTTATAGCCTTACCCTTTTTACCTTTTTTTTTTAAAGGATAAAAGAAATATAGAGAGGATTAAAAACTCTTTGGGAAATATGAAACACTTTTCCAGGGTATGTTTATTGAAGGGTAGGCTCAGTAACTTTTCATCAGGATCACATTCATCCCACCATTAGGCTTTTAATATCTTCCGATGAACCGTTCCCATCTCACTTGTCCAGTGAGACCCTATGAAGGACCCTGTCCTGACAGGCAGGTGACACCCACAACAGGTTTCTCTCGCTGCCCTGAATAAGGGGCTCCCCTGTGACATCATTCCCATTTCCACCCATTCCTCAGGTTCAGGCCCTAACCCCTCTCTCAGGCCTATCATCTGTGCAGGCTCTTCTGAATCCACGAATAACTTGTGAGCTCCTGGGCTCTGCTGATCACAGGACCAGGAGATTGCAGGTAAGAGGGGCCTCCTTAATGGTGTGTGAACTGCTATGGTTCTGATTATCCCCACCACGCAATCAGCACGTTCCAGATGCCGCTCTGTTCTCCAGCTCACTCATGTTTTCCTCGCCTCTCCACCTCGTCCTCACCTAGGATCCTGTCTAAATAATATTCCTTATAGAATACCTAGAAAGTTAACACGAGAAGTGGAAGAGCTCAGGAGGGAAGAGCCAGAAGTCATCTGAGGAGAAGGACATAACCAGGCAAAATGCAGGTGACAGTAACAGTGCCCACCAATCACCTGCAGTCCAAAGAGGGCCCTGATTTACACACATCACGTACCCCTGAAACCCCACATCTGCCCCCCAAAGTGTAGAATCATACTCTTATTTTACAGAATAGGGAACAGACTCAGAAATGAAATAAATCGCCTCGTGTCGTTCCATGCGTAGATGGTAGAAACAAGATCCAGACCCCCTTCTGTGTGGCACTAAGATTAGGAAAAGCTCTTGGTCACGGACAAGGCCTTTTACTATTAGCAAAAATTAAAATACCTTATTAAGACCGGGCAAGGTGGCTCACGCCTATAATCCCAGCACTCTGGGAGGCTAAGGCCCATGGATTGTTTGAGCTTGGGAGTTTGAGACCAGCCTGAGCAAGAGCGACTCCCCATCTCATCTCTACTAAAAATAGAAAAACTGGCTGGGCATGGTAGTGGGCTCTGGGAGTCCCAGTTACTTGGGAGGCTGAGGCAAGAGGATCACTTGAGCCCAAGAGTTTGAGGTTGCTGTGAGCTGTGGTCAGCTTCTTAAGGAGTGGTATTGACACCACAATATTCTACCCACGACGATAGAGTGAGACTCTGTCAAAAAAAAACCCCAAAAACAACAACTAAATAAATGAGTTACCATATGAAAGCCTTCAGAGCAGTTTGGGGCACAAATTAAGTGCCAAGTGTTAAAGCCAAACACACACGCAAGGACAGTGCCTATGGCTCAGTGAGTAGGGTTCAGGCCCCACATAACGAGAGTGGCGGGTTCAAACCTGGCCCCGGTCAAACTGCAATAAAAAAAATAGCCAGGCTTTGTGGCAGGTGCCTGTGGTCCTAGCTACTTGGGAGGCTGAGGCAAGAGAATTGCCTAAGCCCAAGAGTTGGAGGTTGCTGTGAGCTGTGATGCCACAGCTTTCTAATGAGGGCGACAAAGTGAGACTCTGTCTCAAAAAAAAAAAAAAAAAAACCCCAAACACACACACAAATAAACGTCTCAGGAAAGTCGTGCCTGTCTTCAGATCGAGGGTGTGAGAAAGATACCTATCATTTACTCTGCTCTATTGCTACCTTGTACATTAACTTGCAGTTTTGTTAAAGATTACGACTTAGCAATAAACATGAACTTCACAGATATGACTGCTTATAGGATGGATACAAACAAGAGAATAACAAAAGTGTCTTTTCTAGAATCTTCTATTTCAACATTGACACACTTAGAACAGTCATTGCAACAATATCCATTTTTGATAATGATTCTTCAATTCTATTCATTTTGTCTTGTTTTAAATAAAAAGCATTTTCAACTTTGTAAGCCTAAAAGATCAAGCTGCAGTTGCAAAATTTATTTCCTGCATTCGTGCTAACCACTTCCTCTTTTTGAAAAAAAAAAAATTGTTTTCTAAATTGTTACAGTGAACAATTCCTTCAGATAACTAGAGTCAGACATTTTATACGAGAAACAACAATCTGGGCAAACTACTAACATTATTAACATGTTCGATAAAGACGTCAGCCTAGTAGTTACAGCAATGGCAAACAACAAGTTTAACAGTACAATTCCTTATACGTACAATAACTAAAACGGTCATCTTGCTGGAGACTGTTTCCCCAAATGGTAAAAAAATTTAACACTCTGCTACTCAGCTGGCTCCGCTTAGGATAGAACCGGCTCCCTTCGGCCTGTGCTTCACAGAGCCTGCAGTGCTGATTCCAACTGAAGAAAACTTGCTAAACTACTAAATTTCATTTGTTGTCTTGTGATAATTATCAAATTGATAATCCAAGTAAATTTTTACTTAAAATTGGCACAGATTCCTAAGTACAATTTTATTTTTCTCTTTAAAATATTCTATCAGCTGGGCACAATGGCTTAAGCCTATAATCCTAGAGCTCTCGAAGGCCGAGGTGGGTGGATGGCTTAAGCTCAGGAGTTTGAGACCAGCATGAGTAAGAGTGATACCCTTGCCCTTTTTCCAAAAATAGAAAAATTAGCCACGGTGGGTGCCTGTAGTCCCACCTACTTGGGAGACTGAGACAATAGGATCTCTTGAACCCAAGAGCTTGAGGTTGCTGTAAGCTGTGACACCACAGCGCTCGACTGAAGGCAAAAGACTGAGAATGTCTCAAAAAAACAAAAAACAAACAAACAAACTACTATATATGACACGTTAAAAAGTACATGCATATTTTACTGTAACTACAAACAAGAAATTTCACCTTTTATCACATACTTCTTAGAATTTTCCCTTAATTCATAAATCACTCAAGATTTCCTATTCTACTTCCCAATGGGGAGATATGCGTAGGATTAAAAAGCTACTAATAATGTTCAAAGCCAAATACCTTCAGAACTTAGAATATCATACAAAAAATAGAATGCAAACTCCTTAAGAAGCTGACATGCTATTCAGTACTTCTAATCAGGATTTTCACTTAATTTCACTTTAAAAAAAATTTCCTCACATCAGGTTGTGTATTAAAAACTCCGTGACTTTTTAAAAACTTCTCACACTGGACAGAAAAACTCCTCTGCTTCTGCCCACTCAGACTTGCAATGAAACTGAATGAAAAAGTCCTGTTATCTTTTTTGGGGAAAACAGCCACTCATCCATTGAGACTCTAGCAGGGAAAGAATTATCCAAGTTAAATGAAACCAGACCTAACAGAAAAGGAAGAAATTGTCACTGGAGTTTAAAACATAACTTGAACTCAACTAACAATTTCTGCAGCTGTTGGTAACCACTAACTGCAGTTTCTGTTAAACAATATCCTATTTTGCATTTTCCAATTATGTAAGAGCCACAGTCACAAGGCAAGGATGAATTAGAGAAAGGGAATTATTCATTGCCTGACATGGGTGAACTCAGTTTAATGCATGCATTTAGAAAACACTGTTCTCTCTGTTCAGAAATATTAGCTCACATTCCATTCATTTTGATAACCTTTTCCTTTTGCGTCCCAATACCACACCAAACCAGCCACGGCACTATCAGAACACAGAGACTAGGTTCCGCCTCTCATCCAAGTTTGTCAGTGTGGTATTATTCAAAGGCAGAATGACAGACAAACCTCGATTTTAAAGTCTTTGTCACGGAAATGTCATTCCAGAGTTGTGGGTGGGTAGCGCACCGGCTACAGACACCGAGGCTGGCAGTTCCAACCTGGCCAGGGCCAGCTAAAACAATAATGACTACTGCAACAACAAAGTATAGCCTGTAGTCCCAGCTACTTGGGCGGCTGAGGCAAGAGAATCACTTAAACCCAAGAGTTGGAGGCTGCTGTGAGCTGTGACGCCACAGCACTCTACCCAGGGTGACAGCCTGAGACTCTATCTCAAAAAAAAAGTTGCTGAGAGGACAAACAGGAAAATTCACAACACAGTAAATAAACTGAGTATTAGTAAGAAAAGGAAAGGAAGCGCCCCTCAAAGTCAGGCACTTGTGACTATATGCTGGAATCTATGCCCTCCACACGCCAGGCCAGGAGATGATGAGTAACCAGTAAGGGGCCGGCACTTCACCCCCTCAGAATGCCATCAACAGGCCGGGGTGCAGTGGCTCACTCCTGTAATCCTAGCACTTCGGGAGGCCAAGGGAGTGGACTGCTTGAGCTCAGGAGGTTTGAGACCAGCCTGAGCAAGAGCGAGATCTGCCCTCATTGAAAATAGAAAAATTGGCTCGGCGCCTGTGGCTCAAGCGGCTAAGGCGTCAACCACATACACCTGAGCTGGCAGGTTCGAATCCAGCCCAGGCCCACCAAGCAACAAACGGCTGCAACCAAAAAGTAGCCGGGGGTTGTGGCGGGCGCCTGTAGTCCCAGCTACTTGGGAGGCTGCAAGAAGTTGGAGGTTGCTGTGAGCTGTGATGCCACGGCACTCAACCCAGGGCAACAGCTTGAGTCTCTGTCTTAAAAATATATAAATAAATAAAATAAAAATAGAAAAATTAGCTGGGTGTTGTGGCAGGAGCCTATAATCCCAGGTACTTTGGAAGCTGAGGCATGAGAATCACTTGAGCCCAAGAGTGAGCTATGCTGATGCCATGGGACTCGACCCATGGGGACAGAGTAAGACTCTGCTTCAAAAAAAAAAGAGAGACCATCCGATTAAGCGTATTTTCTTTCTTCACTGTTGCGCTAAGGAGCAGAATCCTCCCGCTTCCCAACATGCACTCTTGCCCCAGGGAAAACTGCCAGTTTTTCTTGCATGCTTTCCACGTATGGACAGCGTCTACTTTAGTTAAACTGGGTGCCTCAGGGGTGACACACACTCTTATAAAGGACCGATTTAGGTGATCTGAACACAGAACTTATAAAAAGTGTGGTTTCAATCCATGTATGGGACATTTAACTCTTTTTTTTTTTTGAGACAGAGCCTCAAGCTGTCACCCTGGATAGATAGAGTGCTGTGGCATCACAGCTCACAGCAACCTCCAACTCTTGGACTCAAGCGAGTCTCCTGCCTCCGCCTCCCAAGTAGCTGGGACTACAGGCGCCCACCACAAAGCCCGGCCATTTTTAGGTTGTAGCCACCATTGTTGTTTGGCGGGCCCGGGCTGGATTCGAACCTGCCAACTCAGGTGTACGTGGCTGGTGCATTAGCTCATTGAGCCACAGGCGCTGAGCCACATTTAACTCTTTAGAAATAAAAGATCAGGCTCATCCCAGATCTCAGGTCACACCAACTGTCCTGTTGAGCACAGAACACAGTTTAGAGAAGTCCACCCTTCCACCCTGCAGTGACAATGTCTCTGTAAGCACAGGCTTGTCACTGCAAGGGTTGAGTGGCTGCCTGCTAGAAAAAGGAGGATGAGCCATTTCAAACACAATGATGTGATTCAATCTACTTCAGAAACTAGGGGGAAAGACACTGATATTAGATTCGAGCGCTGTCAGAAATCAGAACCAGGAATGACATCAAACGATAAGAACTGAAACATTGCCTCCATTTATCTCGATACTGACATAAGGCTTCACAGGCAATAAAGCAAAAAAAGGATAGAACAGTTTTGCAAAATTGTAGCATTTCAAGTCACATTCAAAACAAAAGAACTTAAGAATTTCAACGTTTAGACACTGGTCTATCAGCTTCAATGTTTGAAATGTCAAAACTGAGTAAGTTATCATATCCTTGGGGAGGAGGTAAGTAGTACTTTCACAAAAATAACAAAATTATGCTCTCAGGATATTAAAAAAAAACACCAGGTCTTTGGAAATATTCACACAGTTGAGGACAGCAATTCAGTTCGTAAGTACACATCAAAAGTCCTCTCGTTGCCTCTGCATTTAGCAAATGCACTTTTGTTAAGTTGACAGAAAGTTAGCCTTAGAGCTGACCTGAGGGAGAAAAATGGAGAGGAAAAGTCATCCTGGAAAGTTCTGAGCCACAAAAGGCCAGAATTCATAAAGCATTTCAACCCCTAAATTGAAAATGTAGACTGATGCAGCTTGGTAGTGACCCCAAGTAACACCTGCTTCCTGGAAAACCCACTTTAAGCCTAGGCCTCCTCCACCATAAACAAATTTCTAAGAAACACACATACTCACACACCACCTCTCTATACCACACATGTCTCTGCTGCGGTTTGTACCTTCTTATAAGACCGAATGGTGGGGAATGATGCCAGTGTAATACAGAAGCCTCGCTGGTCTGTGTGCACCACCTGTTCACAGCACAGTCACGTCTGAAAGTACTAATGAGTAAGCGTCTTCCTTCTTGTTCATGAGGGACTTTAGGAAAGGCTAAAATGTATAGAACTGCACGTGGTGGCTGGCTTGGCGGCTGCATCTCCATTACTTTGGACTACCTGGTGGAGCTGGGAGTACGAATGCAAACGTTAGGACAGTATTTCCTCCCAGATTAAAATAATGGGCAAATGCAAGCAGCTCTACCCTGGATCAGCATTTCAATTCTGATGAAATGAGTATCTATCAAAAGTGTTCTCATGGACCAACTTCTCCAAGCAGGGAGGGCTAAGATGCTAATGCTCAGTGCAATGAGGGTAAGAAGGAAGGAAAAAGAAAAAGTGAGATCAACAGGAGATACAAAATAAGACGGTGCACGTAAGTCCAAACTCTCCCGGGGGAAAAACAAAGATTGTCAGAAATCCACATTATGCCATTTCCAAAAGACACATTCAAATATCAGAATAGGCTGGGCATGGTAGCTCATGCCTGTAATCTTGCTAATCTGGGAGGCTGGGGCATGTGGATTGCTTGAGCTCAGGAGTTTAAGACCAGCCTGAGCAAAAGGGAGACCTCATCTCTACTTAAAATAGAAAAATTAGCCTGGCATTGTGGTGGGTGCTTGTCTGGGACGACTGAGGCAGGAGGATCACTGGAACCCAGGAGTTTAAGGTTGCTGTACGCTAGGCGAATGCCACAGCACTCTAGCCTGGGCAACAGAGTGAGACTATGTCTCAAAAATAAATAAATAAACAAGAGGACAAAGAAAAATGTGAAGTCAAAGTATGGTACCAGGTAAAAGAGACTCTGGGGAGATAGGATTGCCATACATCTGTGAAAAATTAAATGGCACTGAGTTATTTATCGAAAAACTTTATAGTAAAAGAACAAAGCTGGGGGCGGCGCCTGTGGCTCAGTGGGTAGGGCGTCGGCCCCATACGCTGAGGATGGCAGGTTCAAACCCAGCCCCGGCCAAACTGTAACAAAAAATAGCCAGGCATTGTGACGTGCGCCTGTAATTCCAGCTACTCAGAAGGCTGAGACAAGAGAATCACCTAAGCCCAGGAGTTGGAGGTTGCTGTGAGCTGTGACGCCACAGCACTCTACCGAGGGCGATAAAGTGAGACTCTGTCTAAAAAAAAAAGACCAAAGTTGGTGGAAAACAACAAATCCTCCACCATTGCCCTCAGAATAGTTAATGTAAGGGTCACTGGTCACATCCCCTAAATGGTTCTGAGTACCTTGTATTCGTATTAACTCGATTAACACCTGCATCAGTCCTGTTCCTCAGAGTCCACGGGCTTACAGACAAGGAGGATACATACTTCTCTGAGAAAATGTCAGAAAAAGCTGACAATAAAATCCTTAATGATAGGGAGATCTAGATGACACGATCAATAAGCTCAGCCTAATGAAAATAGGTAGATCTCTACAACTAAGAAGTAGAGAACGCACATTCTTTTCAACTACTTAGCGAACACATGAAAAAATCTAACTAGCCATAAAATGTGTTGATGTATGTGGAAGATTCAAACTCACATAGAATTTCTAGGACCACAGTGTGATTTAATTAAAAATTAACAACACAAAGGTAAGTTTAAATAAATCACATATTTGAAAATTTAAAACCATGCTTCTAATTAATCGCAGGTGAGAGATTAAATGGTAAAAGAAATGAATAATATCTGGAAACAAGCAACATGAATAATATACCACATGTCAAAATTTGTCAGATGCAGACGAGTGGGGCATTTGTAATCTTAATATTTGCATTAGAAAAGAAAAAAAAGGGAAGGAAGCTCTAAGGAAATAACTTTTTTTTTTTTTTTTTTTTTAAGACAGAGCCTCAAGCTGTCACCGTGGATAGAGTGCCATGGCATCACAGCTCACAGCAACCTCCAATTCCTGGGCTCAAGCGAGTCTCCTGCCTCCGCCTCCCAAGTAGCTGGGACTACAGGTGCCCACCGCAACGCCCGGCCATTTTTTGGTTGCAGCCGTCATTGTTGATTGGCGAGCCCGGGCTGGATTAGCCAGCTCAGGTGTACGTGGCTGGCGCCCTAGCCCATTGAGCCACAGACGCCAAGCCAGGAAAGAACTCTTTAAAAGGGTAATGAGCTGGGCACAGTGGTTCACACCTATAATCCCAGCACTTTGGGGAGGCTGAGATAGGAGGATCACTTGAGCCTAGGAGTTTGAGACTAGGCTGGGCAACAAAGTGAGATCCTATCTCAAAAAAAAAAAAAAAAAAATCAAAATTAGCCAGGCATGGTGGTGGCACACCTAGAGTCCTAGCTACTCATAAGCTGAAGAGGGAGGCGCACATGAATCCTAGGGAGGCCAAAGCTGCAGTAAGCTGTGGTCACACCACTGCACTGCAGCTTGGGTGACAGAGTGAAACTGTCTCTAAAAAAACAAGTCAAATTCAGACAAATCAAGGCAATGGAATAAATCCAAAGACAAAGACAGAGGAGAGGGAAGAAGAGGGAAAGGAAGGAAGGGAGGGAGGGAGGGAGGGGAACAGCAGGTAAAGAAGAAATTTAAAAAAATAGAAAATAAAAATAGGAAAGAGAGACTCCATAAGGACAAAATTTGGTTTTTAGGTTCTTAGAAAATAACAATAAAAAAGATTTTTTTAAAAAACTAATCCAGAAAAAAGTATAAATAAGCAATCTTAAGAATAAATAGTACGGACATAACATATGCAGCAAAAATTAAAGTGAGAGCATATTAGGAGCAATGTTTTGCCAATAAATTTGAAAATTTCTTTTTTCTTTTTTCTCTTTTTTTTGAGCCTCAAGCTATCTCCCTGGAGTGCTGTGGCATCACAGCTCACAGCAAGCTCAGACTCTTGGGCTCAAGCGATTCTCCTGCCTCCGCCTCCCAAGTAGCTGGGACTACAGGCGCCTGCCACAAGGTCCTGGTATTTTTTAGTTGTAGTTGTCATTGTTGTTTGGCAGGCCCAGGCTGGATTCGAACCCACCAGCTCTGGTGTATGTGGCTGGTGCCTTAGCCGCTTGAGCCACAGGCGCCAAGCCAAATTGAAAATTTATGATGAAATAGATAGATTACTACAAAAATATAATCCACTGTGATTAACCCTGAGGAAGGAGACAACTACTAGATTGGTAGTTAGAAGCTTTTCCACAAACAAGCATCAAAAAACATTTATATATATATTAAACTATATATTTAATATAGTTATATATTTAAGGATATATATTAAAAATCAAATATATATATTAAAAAATACATTTTTCCAGAAAAAAAGAGCAAACACACTAAAACTCATAAGTAAGGCAAAGTAGAACACACAAGAAAGAAAAATTATAGACCAATTTCAATAAATATAGAACATTTCCATGAAAAATATTAAATAAAATATTAACAGAACAAGGAGGAGCAGATTCGATAAGTTCCTATCTAAGGGGTGCAATGTAGGGGTACATGGCACACCTCCTGGATGAAGGACTCAACCGTGACTTGAACTTAACTTTAAAAATGCAAATAGCATAACATAATTGTATATACCCTCTTACTAAACAGAAATAAAAGGGAAAAATAAAGATGTTTAAAGCAGAAAAAGAAATATTAACAAAACAAATATAGTTATGTCTAAAAAAATATATCACAATCTAGTTGAGTTTGTCCCAGGAATTGCTAATTTGGGTTCAATGTAAGAAAATTGATTAATTAATTTACCACTCGATGAATTAAAGGAAGCAGAAAATATGTTTAATGATATTCCATATCAAGTCAAGCTTGAGAATAACCTCTTGGCAAAACAGGAAAAAAGGAAAATTCTTTAATTCAATAAGGAGGATATTAAAATCATTCAGAACGAAATGTCTGAAGAACTCTCTTTGTAATCAAGCCTAAGACCGGGAAGTCCAGTGACTATTTCTCCTCAGCAAAATGGAGCTTATAACTAGCAAGGTAAGGTATGGAAAATAAACAAAAGGCATGGCTCGGCGCCTGTGGCTCAGCGGGCTAAGGTGCCAGCCATGTACACCTGAGCTGGCAGGTTCGAATCCAGCCCGGGCCCACCAAACAACAATGACGGCTGCAACCAAAAAATGGCCAGGCATTGTGGCGGGCGCCTGTAGTCCCAGCTACTTGGGAGGCAGAGGCAAGAGACTCGCTTGAGCCCAGGAATTAGGGTTGCTGTGAGCTGTGATGCCACAGCACCCTACCAAGGCTGACAGCTTGAGGCTCTGTCTCAAAAAAAAAAAGGCATAAAGGTCAGAAAAGAAGAAATAAAACTTGCATTACTTGCTGGTGATGTCACCATCTATATACAGAAAGCAGAATAAAAATACAAAGAAGGCACCTGGCTCTAATTTTTATTCTTTATATTTTTGAGACAGGGTCCCATTCTGATGTCCAGTTTATTGGCAAAACATTGCTTCTGGAATACAGTGGCATGATCATAGCTCACTGCAGTCCCTAGTCTAATATTAATATATAAAAGTCATGTGTTCTATATCCCACATGAATTACACCTTAAAAGTACAGTGTTGAGGGCCAGGTGTGGCAGCTTACGTCTGTACTTCTAGCATTCTGGGACTGCCGGAGCTCAGGAGTTAGAGACCAGTCTGAAAAAGAGGGATCTCTATCTCTACCTAAAACAGAAAAACCAGCTACCAGCTACAGGCGTGCCACCACGCCTGTATTCCCAGCTACTCTGGAGGCCTTGAGGCAGGAGAATCACCTGAGCCCGAGAGATTTAAGTTGCTGTGAGCTGTGATGCCAAGACACTCTACCCAGGGCAACAGAGTGAGACTCTTGTCTCAAAAAAAAAAAAAAAAAGTGTTGAATGAAAGAAAATCAAGGTAGAAAAAAATAAATAAGATTTTGTTTATATAAACATACAAAAGGGACAGAATTATAAAATTTACCTATTGGTGATACAAACACAAGTGGTAGAGCTATGGAGAAGAAATAGCATCGAATTCAAGATACATTTTTAGCTTTGGGGTGGGAATTAGGAAAAGGATGAAGTCATTCTTCTATGATAAGTATATAAATATATATATTTAACACAAATATAAGTAGCACAGTATACTATATGTATATATAGTACACAGTGGGGAGCTGGCCATTTAATAGGAACTTATGGTGAATTTATGGCACTTATGGTGACTTTATCAGCTTACTTGATATGTTTTGGCAAAATAAATAGCCCCACTACAAGATTCAAATATACATATATATATTATGTCGTGCTGTGTTGCTCTGGCTAGACTTGAACTCTTGGGCTTAAGCAATCACCCCCCCTCAGCCTCCTGAGTAGCTGGGACTATAGGCCGGAGCCACCATACCCAGATAGAATATGTATTTTAGTATATTAAATGTTTCTGATTGTATATGAAGCACATTCTGCCCTATGATTGCACCAATGTACACAATTATGATTTAATAAAATTATAAAAAAAAAAGAATATGTATTTTAGTATATTAAATGACTTTATTTCTATAAACGATTTTATAGAGAGGCATACTAATATATACCTGGTCTTCTTTTTTAATATCCACTCTTACATGAGGAATTTGACAGAATTGGGCAAATATTAATTCATCCTATTATTGAACTAAACTCATCTCCAACTAACCTGGCAAAAAGCAAAAGAAATCTATAAAAACACAGGGCTTTCACGCATGTACAGCCCAAGGCCGTGAGTGCCCAAACAGCCTCGGGCCGTAATGAATGAACAGCCTAATTTTGTTCACACTGTACTGATGACGTTTATAAAAAGAAAATTCAGCGTCTAGGGGAAAAACATATATTGAGTCACAAGAAGACACAGTACCAGCTTTATAATGTTCTTAATTGCTGAGACAAGTCCGTTTAGAGAAAGCTTTTGAGAGGACTCAAAAATGCAAGCCTTCAGGGGCAGCCTCGCAGTTAGCAACCTGGAGGAATCAATTAGCAGTCATGCAAGCAGTGGAGGCTCTTTATCTTCCTAAAGGAAACATTTTAAGCAGCCAAGCTCTTCCAGACGGCCCTGAACCGTCTCCTAGTCTCCTTGGCTCTCAAGAAATTGACTTTGTCTTTGAATAACCATTAAGAGCTGCAACCTCCGGAAACCACCTTCCTACCATCTGCTCATGATCCAAGTCTCTGCATGATGGTCCTGGGGACTGAACCAACTCCTCGAATCCTAACACTGAATGAAGAATTCCCTGATTTAGCGTCTTCATGACCCTAAGACAAAATGAAGACTATTCCAGTTATCCTGAGAATGGGTCCCTTGAGGGTTGACAATGTGGGAGGCAGCCCCCCCACCCCCATGCCCTTTTGTGGCTACATAAAAAGAGGAACTTGGGGACTGGCTGTCTGTGCAGAAAGGTCACTTGCAAGGGAAATGCAAGAGACTCCCGCCTTTACCTCACCTTTTCAACATCGGCTTTGGTGACATTGATGTCAGCATCCATTTTCTCAAAGTACTGCTGTGCTCGGTCAGCCTCTTTGCAATCTCTTTCAAATCGTCTTTTACTCTAAAATGAGAGGAAAATACTTAAGGAAGAAACTGAGATTCCTATGAGATGATATAATTTTACCATAAACCTCCCCCCACACACAAAAAATTCTTCTCTGAATTGATTTATGTCATAAATTCCAAAATTATGTCATTTTAATATCTGCCTTTATTTTCATCGAAAACTGCCTAACCTTTGTTTTTTCCATATAGCATTTAGAAAAACACTCTACTTGAGCTCTTCTGGCTCAAATCATTGATAATGGCTCTAAAATCAAACTAAATTCTAATGAGAAAAATCCACAAGGACGCTTCTTTAGTGTTTTTGATTGTTTATGTTTTTAACTTACTGATCAATTCAAGCTTAAATTCAAATGAAAAAATCTATGAAGACCTTTCTTTAGCTGTTTGCGTTTCACTTACTGATTCGAGCTGCTTCCAGCAAGCCTCTATGTGCTGCTGGGCTCTACGCCCATCGTGGAAGTTCTAGAAAGGAGAAAAAACACAGCAATTAGTAGTTCCTCTTTCTCCTATGAACACTGAAAACAAACTTTTCATCCACTTTTATTTTATTTTTATTCTATTATTTTTGTAGACAGAGTCTCACTCTGTTGCCCAGGCTAGAGTGTAGTAGCATCATCATAGCTCACTGTAGCCTCAAGCTCCTGGGCTCAAGCGATTCTCCAGCCTCAGCCTCCTGAGTAGCTGGTACTACAGGCTCTGTGGGACACAAGTACAAGAGGGACTTTACCTAACACATGCAAACATTGTAACCAAGTTGTTTGTACCCTCACGTTAGCCTGAAATTTTAAAAAATGTATTTAAAAGACAGCCAAAACTAGCTGGGCATTGTGGAGGGCGCCTGTAGTCCCAGCTACTCTGAAGGCTGAGGCAAGAGGATCACTTGAGCCTAAGAGTTTGAGGTTGCTGTGTTCTATGACACCAGGGCACTTTACCAAGGGCAACAAAATGTCTCCAAAAAAAAAAAATTAGACAAAAGAAACCATTTAAATATTGAATACCTAGTATGTACAGTCCAAAGAAACCTAAGAGTGAAAGTGTAAATAAAGAGGAAATGAAAATAAAAATAGTCATCACAGATGAAAAGAGTTTTACTTAGAGGGAAATAGTCAGAGTTGCCTTTAAAATTTCAGATGCAATAATATTGAATTAGAAGGCTTGTGTATGCCACTTATAGAAACAACAGGAATATTTTTAAAGACATCACTCACTTTGATCATCTTTTTTTGAGAAGAGTCTCACTTTGTAACCCATGGTAGAGTGCTGTGGCATCACAGCTCACAGCAACCTCCAACTCCTGGGCTCAAGCGATTCTCTTTCCTCAGCCTCCCAAGTAGCTGGGACTACAGGCGCCCGCCACAATGCCCAGATATTTTTAGAGATGAGGTCTCACTCTTGCTCATGCCAGTCTTGAACCTGTGAGCTCAGGCAATCCACTCGCCTCGGCCTCCCAAGTGCTGGGATTACAGGTGTGAGCCACCGCACCTGGCCTCCACTTTGATCATCTTTTAATTACTGTGAGACATAATTCACACACTACACAATTCAGCCATTCAGATCATGCAATTCAATCATTTTTAGTAGAGGTGCAAAGCTATGCAACCACCACCACAACCAATTTTAGCAATCCTGTGTCGTAGCTGTTACCACCTATTTCCCCCATCTCCCAGTCCTGTGCACCATCGTTTACTCTCTCTGTGGCTCTGTTTATTCTGAGTGTTTAATATGAATGGAATCACATAGTGTGAGCACTTCTGTGACTGGCACATTTTCATTATGTCATAATGTTCATTAACATGGGGTTTTAAAGGCTCAGCCATATTGCCACATGCACCGGTACTTTATCCCTTTTCACTGTCGACTGATTATTCCATTATGTGGCTATCCCACATTTTGTTTACCCATTCATTAATGGACGGGCATTTGGGCTGTTCTCAGGTTTGAGCTATTACGAACACTGCTGTTACAAAGATTTGTATGAGAGTTTTGTAGGGGTGGATATTCACATTACTTAGTTGTTTTGTTTTTTTTTTTTTGAGACAAGAGTCTCACTTTGTTGCCCTTGGTGGATATTCACATTACTTAGTTGTTTTGTTTTTTTTTTTTTTGAGACAAGAGTCTCACTTTGTTGCCCTTGGTGGAGTGGCATCATAGCTCACAGCAACCTCAGACTCTTGGGCTCAAGTGATTCTCTTGCCTCAGCCTTCCGAGTAGCTGGGACTACAGGCGCCCACCACAACACGCAGCTACTTTTAGAGACGGGGTCTCAATTCTTGCTCAGGTTGGTCTTGAATTCCTAAGTTCACGCAATCCACCCACTCGGTCTCCCAGAGTGCTAGGATTACAGGCCTGAGCCCTGGCACCCGGCCGACCTGCTCTGTTTCTGACCCCTCCTTAGGCAACCTGGTAGTCCCCTGCTCCCAGGAGGCCACGGCATCGATGTGAATTTAACTGTAGGACTGACTGGCACAGTGCACCACAGCCAAGAACTAGCTCCTGGACTCAAGTGAGCTTCCTGCCTCAGTCTCTTGAGCACCTGGGACGACAGGTATACACCACTTTGCCTGGCTTAGTCATGCCTAAGTGTAAGTTCACTTCCTTGCTCTCTGTGAAGGCCCCGAGGCACGCACGTGTGGGGTTACCCAGCAAGAACCTTAGGGAGCTGGTGTGGGTGAGCCTCTGGGAGAGTGTTAGGAGATGAGGCCGGAGCAGGAAGGGGGAGGTGCGCGGGATCCTGCAGGCCTTTTCATCTGAATGAGCTACAGCCAGGGGATGACTCTGAGTACAGATGTTGGGAAGGGAAGACTCCAGACAGAATGCTGTTGCAGCGCCCTGGACATGACTGGGCCTCAGACCAGGTGGTACTAGGATTGTGGGGAGGGATGGGGCTTCACATTCATTTGGGGTATTTTCTGATTAGTCAAACCACCAGGATTGTCTGGGGGACCGGACCACATGTGAGAAAGTGAGAAGCCCAGAGTGGCTTTGAGGTTGCTGGTCTGACCTTCAGCAGGAGAGGGAAGTCTCAATGGGTCTGACCAAGGATGCTCAGGAACACAGTTTTTATACGGGTTCAAGGTGACATTTCTAGGAGATTCCCAAGTAGAAAGGCTGATACGCACTTGGCCGCACGAGTCTGAGTTCAGAAAGGGGTCAATACCAAAGGTAAGTTTGGGACCATAATAAAGTGGGGTAGTGAAAGATGAGGTAACCAGAAAAGACAAAGATCTCAAGGAAAGAAATGCCAGAAATATACAGAAATATTAAGAAAATGATGTCTTTTTTTAAAATTCAGAGACCTAAAATCGCCACTTCCCAAAATCTTTTAATATCTTTCCACTGTGACCTCACTGTCTTGGGCAATGAATGTCCTGGGGGGAATTTCCCAGACCCACTCTCCACCCTGTTCTGGTCCCCAGAGGATGACTGCTTGGTCCCTGTGAATGGGCTCCCTCACCCAGGGCTGAGGGCAGATCTGTACCTGCGGCCTCCTCTGGCTGAGATGCTGGTGTATGGGTGGTTCAGTAGTAGAATTCCACAGCTGAGATGCTGCAGGTTGGCTAGGCCCGTAGACCTTGCACACAGCTCAAGGTGGCACCTCTGCAAGGCTCCTCCTTGCCCTCTGCAGCCTGGGGGCCACCCCATCCCTTACTCCTTCTCCTGAACCCTGTCTACAAACTCCTAAATGCTCCTTCTACTAAGACCCTTCCTTCAGTTCCTGGTTTGAACGTGCTGTTTTCTGCACTGTGGAGACAGTTGGGGACAGGAGGAGAGACAGGAAGAGAGGCCCCCTAAGTCAGACCTATGACTTAGCTGAGTCAGGAAAGATAACTGACTCGGGAAGGCAAGGGAAGAGGACACATCAGGGTTTCTTTCTCTTTTTCCTTTACGAACAGTGCTCCTTTATAAGGGAATGTTTTCTTGTGACTCTCTGGAGGTCGAGTTTCACTGTTTTAAGCTCCTCTTTGCAGTAAGTTTTATCTATCCAGCCACTTTCAGGTCTCTACAGACCAAAGGGGAGCCCCTCGGGGCTTCATTTTTCAGCTCTCATAATGGACACAGGGACAAAACAGAAAAGAAAAGTTCAAGGCTATGGAAGAATCAAGAATTAAAGTGGAGGGCAAGGTTAGGAAAACTCTGAAACTTGGAAAAAGTATGTAAAATGCAAGCTGGTTTTCCAAAAACCACACGTACCACTTTTAAAAACCCTGGAGGGAAAAGGGGAGGGAGGTTGTGGGGGAGAGAGAGAGACAGATCGGGAAGTAGAACAGCTGGGGAGAATCCCAGGAGAGACAGGAGGGCCAAGTCAAACCACTGGGGCTAAAGCGTACCCTCCCAGGGAGGCAGCTGGGCCCTGATGTCCTCACCTGGTGAATGCTCTGTCATGAGAACTAATCCGTTTCCCAGGCAGGACCACGGTTCTGCAGTTTGCTGCAGAGATACCACCATTCCCCAAAGTTTTACTCTGAGATTCAAAGACAGGCACAAAAAGACAGAGACAGAAAAACCCAGCTCCAAAGTCAGGGCTGTACTCTAGGTTTTCACACTATCTCTATAGCAACTCTTAAAATGAATGCTTTAGCAAAACGAAAGCTCCCTTTCACCCCTGGGCAGTACTGTGGGTGGGGACAGGAAATGCACAAATGTGCACACCAAACACAGACCTTGACACTGCGGGGGCACAGGTTGTCTGGATTTTATAAAAGGAATCAAGAGGCAAGAGGGCCCCCCCCCCAAAAAAAAGTCTTGTTGTGGAAGCATTCGAGATGATTTGATTGAATAATCCACATAGTCAATCCTCCTGCCACTCCTTAGAGGTTTAGTAAACACGCATTTACGTTTAAGGCACACCTAGACTTTACTGGTGCATTTTCTCCCACGAGGACGCCACGGTTACACTCTCCTTCCATGATTAAACAATTATCTGAAATATGCAATGTCATGGTTTTCCTTCCGTAGTCTATGTCCCTCCACCATTTATTTGGCTATAACACACAGAAAACTCTCTGTGCTGCGTGATCCCTCAGGGAATTAAAGGTAGAACAAAAGCTCTCCTCCCGCTGTGTTCGGGTGACCTGAAGAGCTGGGGCCTTTTGTGACCGGTTCCATCTTCACTCTTTTCACCGGAAAAGCCATGTTAACAGTTACAAAGTTAAACAAACAAACCGGCTTGCCAGATGTATTTGTTGTTTATCAAAAAACAATGGCAGCACATTTCTTCTCTGGACAGTGAGCAAATGTGTGTCTAAAAAGTGTGCCTCCAAGCTCTGAATAAGGAGGAATTGTTCTCCGAACAAAGATAATAAGCCTTGCTTTCCGAGCCATGGAATGAAGTCATCACTGCTCCTGTCTCCTATCAGAAAAGAGACAGGAAATACCATCTCTAGAGACCCAGAGGAAGGCTCTTTACTTTCTCCTGTAATAAGATGCTTTTAGTTTCTCTTAAAACATAATAATGGGCTAAAAAAAAGTGCCTAATGGTATCAGGAGTGGCAGCTACATGCACTTATTTTCATTTCAACTTGTTAGCAGAACTTGAGACGGATAAAATTATCCTTCAAATTTCTTGTTAGAAACTTCCCAGTGACTGGAGGTAGCTGAGCTTTAGAAAAAAAAAAAATCACAGAGAACCAAAAACAAGCAAGCATTAAGGTAAAGAAAAATAGAATGACAACGTTTTGAGACCTCACTGCACTAGAAGAAAGCATACTTAGACTGAACAAACTCACACAAATAGCCTAAGAATGTTTATTATTCGAGCTCTGCAATTAGGTACAACAGCTGCTCATCTTTACTATATAGAGAGACATTAAACCATTAACAGTCAAAAAGGCAAAATATGCCACTGATGTGAGAGCAGCCATTTCAGAAAAAAAAAAGTAGAAAAACAAAAGAATAAATGCTCAGCTGAGAACAGTCAACCATCTGGAATTTTAAATAAAACTCAGATTCCACTGATGAAAACAAAGGAACAGAAAAGGGCAAAGAAAGAAGGCGCTTCCAGAAAACATGTCTGTGACAAACAAGAAGGCGCTTCCAGAAAACATGTCTGTGACAAACAGTGTCATTTTCCCAAAGCCCACAGTGTCGCAGGTTCCTGGCCTGACTTGGGATCCTCAGCTTTAATTTAACTACAGATATAAATGGTGCAGATAGTCACACGGACCCTGTGGGGGGTGAGACTCCCAGCCCTGTTCAAGCCAGGGTTTCCCACTTAAATGCCACACAAGAAACCAAAGCTTCCATGGCAGCACACGCATTCTGTTTTTATTCAGCAAAGCCTATTTTTCCCAAATATGTTTATAATAAAAATACCTTCTCAATGAACTTGTTTAAAGTTTCCCAAAATACCCACATCCCGGTATCCTGCTCCATTGCTTGGCTTCAGTCCTGACACTGACCATCTGGAACCCGCACACGGCCCTGGCCAGGCCTAAGCATCAGAGGCAGCCGCGTCTCCTTCCCTCCTTCTCCAGGGGTCTTTGCTCATTGTTCTTGTTATTCCCAGCCGGCCTGGGCCACCTGGAATGTTCTGCATCAGTAATCTGCCTAGGCTTCAGTAGTCTTTTATTTGTTTTTCAAAATAATGCAATCTTTACATTCCTCGAGGTTCTTTTTCTTTGCTTTTCCTTTCTTTCTTTTTGAGGCAGGATCTTACTCTGTCGCCTTGGCTAGACTGCAATGGCTTCATCATCAGCAACCTCAAACTTCTGGGCCCAAGAGATCCTCCTGACTCAGCCTACCAAGTAGCTGGGACTACAGGTGCCTGCCACAATGCCTGGCTAACTAATTTTCTATTTTTAGTAGAGACGAGATCTCACTCTTGCTCAGGCTGGTCTCCAACTCCTAAGCTCAGGGGACACGCCTGCCTTGGCCTCCCAGAGTACTGGGACTACAGGCATGAGCCACCTCATTGGGCCACTTTCTTTGAAATTCTAACTCTTTTGTAGAATCGTGATTAACTCTTAGGGATTCTTGGAAAGGATCAACTTACATGACTAATATCAAGCATGGACTGACTCACATCTCTCACCTGATCCCTTCTGAGGATTTACAGCTGTAACTTCCAAATCAAAACAAGGAAAGTCTCCATCAGTCAGAGCGCCAAGTCGATGGGTGGAACTTTCGGTGCAATAATCCTTCCCTGAGCTGACAGGTCTAATTCAATAATCTGTTGATCAGACCTTACTTGTGTACTCACATGCTCATGGCACTACTCTTGGTATGAGGAAAGCAGTGTGAATAAAACAAAGTCCCCTGCCCTTGTGAAACTCAGTCGACCCAGTAAGAGACCCAGAGTAGGGGAATGAGGAGAGATGGGTGTGGGTGAAGGTGACTGCTTTAGACAGGGTCATCTAGGGTGACATTCAGTAGAAACTTGAATATTCTGTAGGCGTGAACTAGCAAAGTTCTGGGGAAACACCCTTCCAAGCAGCAGGAAGCGCAAACGCAGAGCCCTGTATGACAGGGCTCAACCTGTTCCAGCAAAGTGAGAAGCCAGTGCCATTAGACTTGATGTGGACAAGGCGGTGAAGCAGCTAGAGGCGTGAGGAAGCACAGCTTCCCAGCCACAGTGAGCACAGCACGGTGAAGATTTAGGGGGGGAAGTGGCATGGCCCATCTGCGGCACCGCAAGTCCAGCAGCGCCGTGTGAAGAACACAGCAAATGGGGCGGGAGTGGTGAGGGGTCGGAGGATGGGGGCGCTGGTGTGGACAGCTGGACCACCGCCCCCGGGGAAGCATAAAGGCAGAGAGGTGAATTAGGAGGCTCAGCACAGCCCCCCATCTGGGAGAGGATGACCAACTCCACTAATGAGGGTAGACACGGGAGAGTGGTGAGCAGCGTCTGGACTCAGAGTGCGGACTGAGGGCAGAGCAGACGGGACTTAACAGGGAGATGTGGAGGGTCAGGGGGAAGAAATGTCCCGGATGGCCCCGGGTTTGCAGCCAGAGCAACTAGGTCAAAAACGGTGCCATTTATTGAGAACTGGAGGAAGTGTAGACTGGAATGGGGCGTGGTAAAGGAGTTGGCGGGTCAGAGACAGGTTTTTGGCAGTTAACAGGGCTACCGCACTGCAGAAGGCTGGGGTCATCCTTCACACTGTTGCTGGACCTCAGCCCTCTGCAGACAGGGACACAACGGGGGATGTTGCTTCAGGTATCTGAGGAGAGATGTCAAACAGGTGGCTGGATGTAGGAGAGTCAGGGGAGGCACAAAACCTAAGTCAAGGAATTGCCACAATTCTCAGGAGAAACACAAAACCCAAGATTCAAGTCCAGGAAGAGAATTACTGTCCTGTAAACTAAGTATGTTCTCCCGTGAACGACGACATACGATTTCTTTGGTTCACCCAATCAACAGTTTTGTAGGTAACAGAACCTCAGTGGTGAAAGGACCCATTCTTAACAAACAGAATGCCACTTGTGCATGTTCTTTCAAAGCACAGAAGACATAACCAAACAAAACACCTCCTAGAGCTATGTTAAGCAAGGGGATTCATGTGTCTTGGGGAGGCGGAGTCTGATACCAACCTATAAAGATTTTTAAGTGTCTGCTAGGCAGTGATACAAAGAGAATTCCTAATTCTTTGGGCTGGCTGGTATACGAGTGAGACTCATGGAAAAAACAAGAACTAAGAGACAGAAAGGCTTCTTACTTCTCGATTCATTTAAACCAGTGGTTCTCAGCCTTCCTGATGCTGCAATAAGGGGTCGCGACCCACAGGTCAAGAACCCCTGATTTAAACAGATGTAATGCTACCAGAATGGAAGAACTGTTATGAACACTTTTGCCAGGTCATGAAACCGAAAGTCAGTACTGTTTTATATTTTCTTTCTACATGTCCTGAATCAACAGGACTGAATAAATCAGAAATGGGCTTGTAATTAGCTAGATCGCGCACATAAATTCCTTTCAGTTTTTGCTTTTCTTCATGCTAAGTTTTATCTCTTTGCTGTACTCTCTCACAGAGACCTTTTTTTCTAAATATATTGGAGTCAATGCTGTAAAACTGCCTCATAAGAAATTAACCCCCTTGAAAAGGTTCATGAGTCGGACCTATCCAATACGAAATGTTAAATCTTTTTATCATTTTAAAAAGAATATAGCTTTTAGTGTAGCATCAATTTTCTAACATTTCAGGAACGTTGGGAAAACTTTTAAACAGTCAATTCTAAGTAATGTGGGGTCTATCGACATATGGGTATGAGGCTTATAAAAATTTCAGTGAGTCGCTGAAAGTGTTATATAATTGTTTCCTCTAGCACTCTTCAGATAAAAAGTGATTCTGCTCCCTGCCAAGATTTTGGGAGTAATGAACCATATTTTCCACCTGCAGGGAGTTTTCCTGAAATTCCAGAAAATGCTGGTGAGAGCTTTCTGGTTCTCCTACAGGAGCCACAAATCTCCATAAATTCCTCCTATGTGATTAGTGGTGACCATTGTGGGGAGCCCTGGACAGACCCAAAGGTTGGAGCAGAACCAAACAACTTGATTCACTGTGCAGAAGTTGCTAGTAGGATTACTGTCGTTCTTATGGAGGAACTTATCTGTCATCAGCTCTCGGATAAGCCAATGCACATCCATGCTGATCACATCAGCAACATTTGGGAGTCTCTTCTATAATTCTGTTGAAGACCATTAACCTTATAAGTGATCGAGATCTATAAATAATGCATGTGCACTTGACTTCATAGTCTCATTTCTGGGAATTTAGCTTGGGAATTAATCTCATGCCACACACAAAGAAAACAGCTGTAAAAGTAAAGAGCTCACTGCTATATTGTTTATATGGACTAGCTAAATAAGTAAATAAATAAAAAACTGGTAACAGCCTATAAATCAAACAACAATGACTTGGCTGTTAATTTTTTTTTTTTTTAAGAATAGGTTTTTGCTATATTGCTCAGTTTGGTCTCCAATACCTGGGCCCAAGTGATCCTCCCACCTCAGCCTCCCAAGTAGCTAGGACTATAGGCACACATCACTGCACTCAGCTCCAGAATAGTTAGAATAATACACAGTTACTCTACAATTCCAATTATTAAAACTATATTTCTGGCTGTGCGGGCTAAGGCGCCAGCCACATACACCTGAGCTGGTGGGTTCGAATCCAGCCCGGGCCTGCCAAACAACAATGACGGCTGCAACCAAAATATGGCCGGGCGTTGTGGCGGGTGCCTGTAGTCCCAGCTACTTGGGAGGCGGAGGCAAGAGACTTGCTTGAGCCCAGGAATTGGAGGTTGCTGTGAGCTGTAATGCCGCTGCACTCTATCCAGGGTGACAGCTTGAGGCTCTGTCTCAAAAAAAAAAAAAAAACAAGTATATTTCTGGCTCAGTGCCTGTGGCTCAAGTGGCTAAGGTGCCAGCCACATACACCTGAGCTGGCGGGTTCAAATCCCACTCGGGCCTGCCAAACAATAATGATGGCTGCAACCAAAAAATGGCAGGCGTGGTGGCGGGCGCCTGTAGTCCCAGCTACTTGGGAGGCTGAGGCAAGAGAATCACTTGAGCCCAGGAGTTGGAGGTTGCTGTGAGCTGTGATGCCACAGCACTCTACCCAGGGCAACAGCTTGAGGCTCTGTCTCAAAAAAAACACACACAAAAAACCCCCTATATTTCTCAGGTAAAAACATTGAAAGTGCTTGTGATAATAAATGAAAAAGAACATAAATTATGTCTATAACAGGACTAATGCCCTTAAATCTTATGTATATCTACAAATGACAGAAGGAAAGAAACTTGGAAAAATAAGGATTTTTTTTTTTTGTAGAGACTGAGTCTCACTTTATCGCCCTGGGTAGAGTACTGTGGAGTCACACAGCTCACAGCAACCTCCTGGGCTTAGGCGATTCTCTTGCCTGAGCCTCCCGAGTAGCTGGGAATACCGGCGCCCGCTACAACACCCGGCTATTTTTTTGTTGCAGTTTGGCTGGGCCAGGTTTGAACCTGCCACCTTCAGTACATGGGGCTGGCCCCCCACCCACTGAGCCACAGGCGCTGCCAGAGAAAGGTAAGTTTTTAAATGGAAGATCTTTTGTATGCAGTTTAAAATGATAACTATAACATTCATTGTAAATTTGTAAAAATCTAGAAAAATCAGACATGTATTAAATTTCCAGATTTTACTACATTAAAACTAATCATGCTGCCTTAACGCAGCTGCCTTAACTATAGCCCATTAGGTAAGAAATTAAGAGGCTCCCTTGTCCTGGGTTTCCAGGAGCGCTTATGTTTTCCTAATGAGAACTGGTGCAGGCTCAGACATTAGGCAGGAAAGAACTGCTAAGTTCTTGCAGAGAGCATTTCTTTTTTTTTTTTAGAGACAGAGTTTCACTTTGTCGCCCTCGGTAGAGTGCTGTGGTGTCACAGCTCACAGCAACCTACAGCTCTTGGGCTTAGGTCATTCTTTTGCCTTAGCTTCCCGAGTAGCTGAGACTACAGGCGCCTACCACAACACTCAGCTATTTTTTGTTGAAGTTTGGCCGGGGCCGGGTTCGAAACCATCACCCTCAGTGTATGGGGCCGGCACCCTATCCACTGAGCCACAGGCGCCACCGCAGAGATCATTTTTTAAAAGAATTTATTTTAATTCTTAAGGCTATCTGGAATAAGAAAAGAGTTTGGGTGCGGTGGTTCATGCCTATAATCCTAGCACTCTGGGAGGCTGAAGCGGGTGGATTGCCTGAGCTCAGGAGTTCGAGACTAGCCTGAGCAAAAGTGAGACCCCTGTCTCTAAAAATAACTGGGCATTGTGGTAGGTGCCTATCGTCCCAGTTACTTGGGAGGCTGAGGCAGAAGGATCGCTTGAGCTCAGGAGTTTGAGGTTGCTGTGAAGTATGACACCATGGCAAAGTGAGACTCTGTCTCAAAAATAAAAATAAGAAAGAATGAAAGAAAAGGGAAGGGAGAGAAAGGAAGGGAGGGGGGGAAGCAGGGAAGAAAAAGAAAGAAATTGCTTTTATAAATCTACATATGTCTACAGATTTGTGTGTCAGGAGCAACACTGATTATTCATAACATTATGTGCGCCAACTGCATTATGATACACGAATACAGCATATGTGCTTCATAAAAAGCATCTCTTCTCCCAGAAACCCAAATAGTACAAATCTTATTTTACAGTTAGAGATTTGAAGACTTAAAGATCAACCAGCACACTCATTATCACGATACGGCCGCAAAGGAAAGAAAAATATCAGTCTTTCCTTCCGCCTTATTTTCTTTCACGTCTTTTCACATTTGCACAGAGAGAGAAGGAAATTTCATCTTGTGCACGGTGAACTATTTTTCATCATGCTGACCCTTGTTGGAGATTGACCTATTCAAACACAGCAAAACATAAATGAAAACTAATTTTGCACCGGCATCCTCAGCTGAACTTGGACATTCCTTCTACACGCAGTAACAAAATCCAGCAGTAATCCTATAAAGTCTAAAATCATCCCTGTGGGCAGACAGGATTCTGCCACCACACAAATGGCCCAATTTGTATTATACCAATTATTAAGAACGGTACTTAAGCAAGGCACTGTTTCCAGCCATCCACGAGAAATAGTAGCCAGGTCTGAAATTGTTAAAAGCAGCTTGTTTTCAATGTCATCAACCAAATCAACCTTTTTAGAAAGGTCATTTTAAATCGGGCACCTCCTGCTAATGACATATGATGGCAAGCAGCCTGTATGTGTTCTGGATTCTCTGATAAAGCCTGATCATGAAGCTCTGGGGCGGAAACGAGATTCTGTATTGAGAAACAGAATGACCACAGAAAGAGAAACCAGCTACATAGTGCCTGTACATCCGTATACATGAACACAGTACTAGCTGGTTTATATTTGCCTTTTTGCAATCTGCCCTGCGACTAAGGTGGACACGATCAGCCTCAATTTAGAGATTCAGAAGTGGGAGTGCAGAGATTTCAGAATCTGCCTAAGGTGCCAGAGCTGGTGGGGCTGCCAGGAATCCTGAGAGGGGATCCAAAAGCCCGTGTCCTTTCCTCTCCTCTCTGCCACCCAGCAGGGAGCTCCAGCTCTTTAGACACAGCCCTGATGCTGGCCTCCCCTTCCCTAAGAAAGACCCCAAGCTCACTATATGCTGTTCCCAGCAGCAAAGCAAAAAGCTGACCGGATTTGGCATTGGAAGACCCAAAGGGGAGCTTTTGCTCTGTTATGCCTTTTCTGCCAATAATTAACCTCACCAGAAAATGGAAATGATAGCATTGTATTGTTGTTTTAAGAGTCCCCTTTACAGGCTCAGCCCCTGTGGCTCAAGCGGCTAAGGCGCCAGCCACATACACCTGAGCTGGCAGGTTCGAATCCAGCCCGGGCCTGCCAAACAACAATGACGGCTGCAACCAAAAACGGCCGGGCGTTGTGGCGGGCGCCTGTAGTCCCAGTTACTTGGGAGGCAGAGGCAGGAAACTCACTTGAGCCCAGGAGTTGGAGGTTGCTGTGAGTTGTGATGCCACAGCACTCTATCCAGGGTTACAGCTCGAGGCTCTGTCTCAAAAAAAAAAAAAAAAAAAGAGTCCATTTACAAAAACTGGAGTGTTTACCAAGAAAAGTAGAGTCTAAAAGTAAAAGTTGTAAAGGAGAAATAGTGGTCATTATGAGAAGATGACAAATAGCTCCTTTTCTGAAGCTAACTGCAGAAGAAGATGGTCACACGATTTAATCCAGCATCCTCGAAGGAAAGTTAAAGAAAATAACTCAGTGGAAACAGAAACACGCACGCAAACACACACACACACACACACCACCCTGAGCAGCTGGCTGCCTGGGAGCAAAGCCCAGCTCCCGCTCTTCACCGTCCTGCGCTCCAGGGACCCCACTTGGATAAAAGGTGTAAAATAACGGTCCCCGTCCAAAGGGACATAGTGAGGACTAAACGTAAGGTGCACCAGAGGTTAGCTATTATTATCTATCAAAATGAACGCTCGAGGCTAAACAATTAAATATCCACTATTATCAGAATAGTTCTTAAAATTACAGTGATTAGCATGCAACGTAAGGCCGCACCATGCCGCCATTCAAGATGATGTAGAAAGAAAAAATGCTCGTGAGACATTATATTAAAATACCACAAGTATGCATTTATTAGATACTGAAACTTTCTAGTATTTCAAAAGGTTTTGCGATCTTCTAAAAAAAAAAGTCGTTTTAATTTAATTACAGAATGTTTCAAGAGACTTTGCAGCTCCTCCCAACAGAACATCTGACTCAGAGGCCTGTACTTGCAATTCTCCTTAAAATAAAAGGAACACTCTGTATGATAAGATACTATCTAATGCGTATCTGTGCTCCCTGTAATTTACTCCATAAATTACTATAATTTCTGACTTTAAAAGAGGGACAGAATTGAAAATACAGATATGACTGACTATAAAAAAAGACATGATTAACAGTGAGTAAATAAAACATCTCAGTCACAACAATGGAAATACAAGGATCCTCACAGAGTAAACAGAATCTGATCCCGAAGCTGAGCCTGAGACTGCTTCCCCCACTTCTCAGTTGCTTTTCTGACTCCACCGGTACTTACTGATAGCCTGCTTTGTGCCATGCCAAGCACTATTCCAGGTGCTCAGGACAAAAGAGTGGACAAGAAAATTCCTGCTCTCACAGAGCTTGCGTTCTAGTGTGGGTGAGAGAAAATCAATGAGCAAACACATTGATTGCTGGATGGTCCTGGTGAGAACCAGGGAAAGAGCAGAGCAGGGGAAGATGGTGAGAATGGAGCAGAGAAAGGGGAGCCAGGGTCTCTGAGATTTTAAAGAAGGTGGACAGGAAAGAGCTCAGTGAGAAAGCAACATTCCTGAGTGGGACCAAGCCCTGCAGATGACTGGGAAAGGGCTTTCAGAGGAGGGAGAAGCCAGGGCAAAGGCTGGAGGCAGCTGCATGCTGGGAAGAGGTGAGAAGAGGCTGGATTTGGAGGGATTCAGAGGACACAGGTGGCCAGATTATGCAGGCCTCACATCTCATGATTCACTCCAGGAATAGAATTTATGCTCCTACAAAGGTAAATGCAATGCGCAGAGTTTTTGTTTAGGGAGTTGGCTGAGATACTAAACCATATGGGCGGAGAAAGATCAGTTAAGAGACATAAAGCATTGACCAAAGTAACAAACAGGAAGAACACACAGACCTTCCAAGGTCAAGGGCAGTTCAGGAACTGAGGAAACAGCCCAACATTGTGGCAAGATTTACTGTATTTATTTTATTATTATATTAGATACTTGTGCTTCATTCTGAACCTAAGTATTGTTTCACTGTTTCCTTTTTGTTACATTGGGAAAAAAGATTCATTCTTTAATGAATGGTGTAGCAGAGGATGTTATCTAATCTGGGGCTCCAGGACAAGATCTCTCAACCTCAGCAACGTGCACGTTTTAGGCCACATAATTCTTTTCTGTGGGGCCGTCCCACGCTTTGCAGGATGTTTTACAGCCTCTGGGGCCTCAGTGGCAAACCCCCAACTCCAATGCCCTGGACAACAGAACCTGTCTCCAGGCACTGATAAATGGTGCTGTAGTGGGAAACAAAATTATCCCCAGTTGAGACTGTTGCTCTAATGTGAATAGATAAAAATTCTTTTTACTTTTTTCCACAGTATCCAAGCAAGCAGTTTACTTATACAGCAGAATTTTTAGATAGGGTGTGATTATACTTTAGCCAGGAGTTAAAACTCGCAGCTCCATACCGAACCAGTGCCTGTCAAGTACCCCTCGACTCTTGGCAGTGCCACGCGGCCATTAAGGGGACCTGCACCAGTTACTGGCTATAAAAAGACAGCACCTTGGGACTGACCAGGAAGGCACAGTGTGCCCCACGCAACTCAGGGAGGACAGAGAAGTGCACGGGTGCCCTGTGGGGCACTCACCACACAGCAGAGGCTATAGCATGCCCGTCAATGCACCCCCCTCACCAATGCATGCCCCCTAACATGTCAGTCTTGGTGTAAGGGTTAAGGGCTGGAAAACTGCCAACCCAGGCAGCTGGGTCCCAGCCTGGGCCTCTGCCTTGTCACCCACGGTTACAAGGGGCTCAAAGGCAGAGTGGATACAAATCTTTCATCTCATTTATTGGGATGCTGTTATTGTTGTTATGTTAAACCAGTGGGTTGCTCTTAAGGCATTTATCTTCTCTTTCCAACTTTTAAATATGTCCAAAGCCATATGGTACAAATTTATAGCTCAGAAAGAACTAAGTCCAGGTGTCCAAACACCTTCCTGTCCCAGGGCCTTTGCACTGCTTGCCCCCACCTTTTTTTTTTTTTTTTTTTTGTAGAGACAGAGTCTGACTTTATCGCCCTCAGTAGAGTGCTGTGGCATCACAGCTCACAGCAACCTCTAACTCCTGGGCTTAGGCGATTCTCTTGCCTCAGCCTCCTGAGTAGCTGGGACTATAGGCGCCTGCCACAACACCCAACTAGTTTTTTGTTTTTTTGCAGGTCGGCTGAGGCTGGGCTTGAACCCGCCACCTTCGGTATATGGGGCCGGCGCCCTACTCGCTGAGCCACAGGCACCACCCAGCCTGCCCCCTTTTGAATGCTTGTCCCAGGAGCTTCTACACATCCCTCAAGTCTTGTTCAGACCTTCACTGCTAAGGCCCCTGGGAAGCCCCATCCTGCTGCGGGAGCACAAGCCTGCTGGTGTTTCTGTTACACGCTCTCACAACATCCGCTCTCTTACTTTGTAGCAACTATCGTCATTGCAATTAAATAATCACTTTTATCATTGTTACTTAATGCCTCCTCCATTTCAGCAGGAAGCATGTCTATCTTGTTAGCTCATGTATCTCCAGGGCACTAAAATAGATAATTATTTGTTTAATTCCTTTTTTTTTTTTTTTTTTGAGACAGAGTCTCACTTTGTTGCCTAGGCTAGAGTGCTGTCCTGTCAACTTAGCTCATAGTAACATCGAACTCCTGGGTTCAAGTGATCCTCCTGCCTCAGCCTCTCCTGTAGCTGGGACTACAGGCATCGACCATGACACCTGGCTAATTTTTATATTTTTAGTAAAGACAGGCCTTATTCTTGCTCAGGCTGGTGTCCAACTCCTGAGCTCAATGGATCCTCCCACCTTGGCCTCCCAGAGGGCCAGGATCACAGCAAAAGCCAATGTGCCCAGCCACTAAAAGAATTATTGTGGATCCAAATTTATATAAAAAAGTATATCACTGGCCAACTTTGGTACTTCATTACTAATAACAATTTATTAAGTAGTTCATGAGTAATCAAAGCACAATGATACAGACCATCACTTAAAGAAAGATAAATTTCTTTTTCTTTTCTGTTTTTGAGACAGAGTCTCACTTTGTTGCCTTTGGTAGAGTGCTGTGGCGTCATCGCTCACTGCTTCAAACTCTTGGACACAAGTGCTTCTTTTGTCTCAGCTTCCCAAGTAACTGGGACTACAGGCATATACTTCAACTCCTGGCTATTTTTTAGAGACAGGGTTTCATTCTTGCTCAGGCTGGTCTCCAACTCCTGAGCTTAGACAATCCACCTGCCTTGGCCTCCCAGAGTGCTAGGATTACAGGCGTGAGCCACTACACCCAGCCCCAAAGATAAATTTCTTAAGGCAAAATCTTGACTGTGAACATACTTGGAATACATTTTTCACATTGGTTAACAATAAAGCTATCCATGAAAAGACGGTAAGAGGAACAGTACGTTCTGCTTCATTAGATGGCAATAAAAGGGCCAAGGAACAGAATGATGGAGAACTGAGCTCACCTTTCTGTTTTGTTCACCTCCTTATAAGCATTTATTTTAATATGATTTATTCCACACAGCATATACCATATAATATTGCTCCTTTTTTTTATTTTTATTTTTTTTATTGAGACAGAGCCTCAAGCTGTCACCCTGGATAGAGTGCAGTGGCATCACAGCTCACAGCAACCTCCAATTCCTGGGCTTAAGCAAGTCTCCTGCCTCCGCCTCCCAAGTAGCTAGGGCTACAGGCGCCCGCCACAACGCCCGGCCATTTTTTGGTTGCCGCCGTCATTGTTGTTTGGCGGGCCCGGGCTGGATTCGAACCCGCCAGTTCAGATGTACGTGGCTGGCGCCTTAGCCTGTTGAGCCACAGGCGCTGAGCTTTTTTTTTAAAAGGCTAGTCAAGAGAAGCAGTAGGAGTGGAAAAGGAACAAAGGAATCTGTAAGTGGTTGTTATCAGTTAGTTGTAAACACCACCGCACATGAACCAGCCTATTGCTTACTTTCTTAAATGTCTGATAACCTCAAATATATTTAAATTCCTCACAGGGATTCATATTCTTGGGTCTCCAGATGAGTTTCAGAGTGTCTGGGGGACCTCTGAACTATACATAGAGACCTAGAAAAACCTTCTAGAAACAGGGTCCATAGCTTTTATTCGATTCTCAAAGGTATTAGTTTAAGGACCCATCATCTTATATGTCTCCATTCAATTTTAAATATTCTAGGGAATATTCCCATTGTCTCTGGTCCATCTTTAAGGGAGAACATAGGACGACGGCGCCTGTGGCTGAGTGAGTAGGGGCGCCGGCCCCATATGCCAGAGGTGGTGGGTTCACACCCAGCCCCGGCCAAAAACAGAAAAAAGAAAAAAAAAAAGGAGAACATAAAACAAAATGTTTATTACCGATTTCCTCTCCTGTTTCAGTTCTTGAACATAGCGTGCTAAGTCCCCGATGATCTGAGAGGTCATGTTTTCAGAGATAACTTCATGCTGCCCCGCATAGTCATTCATTTCGTTCAGGGTGGAAATGAAAGCTTTGCATGACGTATACCTGTGGAACAGAACAAACACCATTCCTTTTCAAACGCAGCCACATCCCTCCTAACACTACTTAGCACCGAGGACATATTAATTAAAATCAGGTTAATGTGCATCGATCTCCCATAGGACCCTGACAATTTATTACACATAGCGTAGTCTTGTCAAAAGGGCTCAGAATTAATTACGATCCAAATACTTTTCTTTCTTTTTTTTTGTAGAGACAGAGTCTCACTTTGTCGCCCTTGGTAGAATGCCATGGCATTACAGCTCACAGCAACCTCCAACTTGTGAGCTTAGGCAATTCTCTTGCCTCAGATTCCCGAGTAGCTGGGACTACAGGTGCCTGCCACAACACTCGGCTATTTTTTTGTTGCAGTTTGGCCGGGGCTGGGCTTGAACCTACTGCCCTCGGTATATGGGGCCGGCACCCTACCCACTGAGCCATAGGCACTGCCCTCAAAATACTTTTCATTTTGGGAAACTGAATTGCTGTATGTAATGCAATATTTGCCCTTGTTAATACTAAATCCAGATTTAAACCATGTACATGCTATATGTACCAATGCAAATGATATTTAAATCTAAATTAGAGACATAAATATTTTAGGCTGTCCATGTTAAGAAGCCTTAATTGGCTTACTGAAATGGATTTACTTCTCAGATAAATGAGTAGTATAACACTCAGGGGACTCCTGATAGTAACAACCAAATCTAGACTCTAGAATGCATAATCTACACTTCTGTATTTGTTTAGCTTATAGTATAAACTTTAATTGAAACAATCTGGAATAGGTCTAGGGCCTTGGTATAAGAAAAGTTAATTGAGTATGTTTTTATTGTTCTCTCCCCCAGTTTAGAAACTGCAATTGAATGGGGACTGCAACTTATTTTTATAGATAGATAGTTCTTTTGTAGTCATCACCAGTGGCAGACAGACATTACCACACAATTTATCAATGATAAACGTACTTGTATTCTTCTTCCTCCTTCGAGTTCTTCTTAGGTTGGTATTTCTTTGAAAGATTCCTAAAATAAAAATGCAGACATGTTACCTTTACGTAGAAAGATAATTGAGAAATCAGGAGTGAAAGATGAAATTAGTGCATCTGTTTACAAATTAAAAAAAAAAAATTCCTCCAAATGTCCATAGCTGAAATACATTTATTTTTTTCAATCTCTCCACATGTGTGATCAAGACCCTGTTATTAAAGACTTGCTCGGCTTTTAGGCTTTTGCTTCAAAGGTATAGCAAATAAGAAGAGAAATGACCACCCGTTAAGAGGTGGTCACTTAACTTGCTGTTAAGACCTGGCTTTGAGCACCACCATATAAACAGTCAGTGGCTTTCATTCGTAGTACCACTATTTTCTTACTAGGCTCCCATTCCCCCATGATCATTCTCAGTAGGGGCACTGTTGCTCCAAATCCAAGGAAAACTTTGTCCAAATGTGTTAATTAAAAATCAAAGTGCCAAGGCCATGTAGCTGCTCTGTCAAAGAGCTAAAGAAAACCGTGAACATGTCTTCTTGATGGAGGTAAAGACAATATTTTACTCATGCTAAGACATTAAACTAAGAAGACTTTTAACCTGCCTGGCAGGTTTGCACTGAATACACCCAGATTAGCCCAAATCATTCTGGTTTTCCTTCCTAATCCCATCTCCAGGTTAAGAATACAAATACTTTTGTCTGCATTCAGCATGCTTAAAAATGCATAAAAACAAAGAAGTGATAATGAGAAAAGAAAACTCGCTAACATTGGCCCTGCTGGCTGACTTCTCCTGAGTTCTGACATAGGCCCTGCTGGCTGACTTCTCCTGAGTCCTGACTGCAGGTTGCTGCAGTTAGAGAAATGCCCGCAGGGTGCTGGCCAAGCATCCCCAGGAGGACTCCACCGGTCAGCATCTCACTGCTCACTTCCTTATTCATTCCCTATTGCTCTTCCTTTTTTATAGGAGACACCTTAATTATTTCACATTTCACTTCTACTTCTTCCATTTCCCAAAACTCTCCACATTTGCCTGGAAAAATATGTGATACCAAACTTACAATTTTAATCATGGCACATTTCGTATACAAAATGCAATGTGGTTTCATCTCTAACAAACATTATCAGATAATCCAATGGACTTTCAATCAAAAGGACATGACTCTAGGAACTTCTGGGAATCAAGAGACCTGTGCCTGGATGCCCGGCCTCAACAAATAAACAAGTGTGAGCTGATGGGTCTTGGACACCGTGACCTCTACTGCCCCTTCTAGTTTTGAAATTCTGAGGGAATAGCTACCACCTAAGAGAATATCAACTGGGGCAGTTGTTTCAAAAACAGAAGACATGAATATATAACAGTTTAAACATTTTAATTAACCCAACTGGAAGAAGGATGTACTTACTTGCAGGTTTCTCTCACAGAGTATATAATCTGTCACCATGCTCTCTCTACAGATAGGAGGGGTACATAGGAGAATTTATCTAGTAAGGCTAGATCCAAAAGAATGTAAAAAAGCAGTATATCCCTAAAGGACGTGCCCCAGGAAGAAAAGCAAAAAGGATAAATAGAATTAAAAGCATAGTCCAGTTCTTTGAGTTGGCGTATCACAACTGCTCCTTAAAAGGTAGATGTAGGCCGGGTGCCGTGGCTCACGCCTGTAATCTCAGCTTCTGGGAAGCTGAGGCGGGTGGATCGCTTGCGCTCAGGAGTTTGAGACCAGCCTAAGCAAGAGCGAGACTCTGTCGCTACTAAAAGTAGAAACATTAGCCCTGGTGTTGTGGTGGGCACCTGTAGTCCCAGGTACTTGGGAGGCTGAGCAAGAAGATCACTCGAGTTCAAGAGTGTGGCGTTCCCCTGAGCTATGACGAGGCCATGGCACTCTACCCAGGTGGTCTCGAAAATAAATAAATAAAAATAAAAATCAAGCAGATGTAGCAAAAACAACACCAGCCCAAGGACCAGGAAAAAGAGGAGGAACATGCAAAGCAGATGAGGACTGGATCGCCAGGTGCTTCTCCCAACGTACTGCTAGCAGCAGCAGCTGGGAGACTGGAGCACTCAGCGTCCAGAAGCTGCGCGTGGGGTGCCGTCAGCGTGTGGCTTTAAATAGTAGCCATTTCTTCTGTTACCTATCACCTATAAACTTGTTTACTCATTCATTTTTTTTTTTTATTTCAGGTTAACTTGAGGGGACTAAGAAGTAGGTCACAAAGTTCTAACTTAAATGTACATTACAAATTTGTACGAATTACAAATTTAAAATACCACTTTTAAATTCACACCTCATATAAAAATCCTTCCAAAATTGTTGTTTTAAAGGTTATTTAAATCCACATTTTCTGGGGCGGCGCCTGTGGCTCAGTGAGTAGGGCACCAACCCCATATGCCGGAGGTGGCGGGTTCAAACCCAGCCCTGGCCAAAATCCACATTTTCCTTTTAGCTTCCAGTCCTTAGCAGCCATAAAAATCATTTAAATTTTACATCTAGTGGTAGGAAGCCTAGCTGAATAGATCCAGGTAAAATCAGTATTCTTTCCAGTTCTCTTTCATCAGTTAAATCCTAAACAGAATTAAAGACTGGTTGCAGGCTCGGCGCCTGTGGCTCAAGGGGCTAAGGTGCCAGCCACGTACACCTGAGCTGGCGGGTTCGAATCTAGCCCAGGCCCACCAAACAACAATGACGGCTGCAACCAAAAAATGGCTGGGCGTTGTGGCGGACGCCTATAGTCCCAGCTACTTGGGGGGCGGAGGCAGGAGACTCGCTTGAGCCTAGGAATTGGAGGTTGCTGTGAGCTGTGATGTCACAGCACTCTATCCAGGGTGACAGCTTGAGGCTCTGTCTAAAAAAAAAGACTGGTTGCAGGTGAGAGTTTGAAAAGACCATCAAGTTCTGATGGTCATCACTTTGACAATGTTGGCATATACAGCATTCAAGATGCTTCCCAAATGCACTAATGAATAATTCACACTATAAATACAGCAGAACCTAAAAGCTGAAGAGATCTAGAAGTGAATTCCCGTTCTAAGGATACTGCTCTCAAGAACTACTACTGAAAATAGACCAAGGTTCCATTTCCATTCTCTTGGGAGAGGCTTTTCACTCTGTTGGTATTAAGCTCTTTAAAAAACAAGCAAATAAACCATTAAAAAGATACCCTTTTGAAACTGTACTGTCCTTCTGAGAAATCTGAAGTGTTTTCTATACTGAACCTGCTCTTCAGGTAGAATAATTAAAAGGCGAGAGAAAAACAGACATCCTTCAATAAGGATGCGGGATTCGGACCGGTTGATCTAAGAACTGCGGGGAGGCTCTTCAAAAAGAGATGCTTGGGCCTCGTTCCAGACCCTCAGAAAGACAAGGTCCAGGGTGGGGCCCAGGAATGTTTGGAGTTTTTTTTCATTCTTTTATTTTTTTAAAAGTTCACCTCAAGATTTCTGAATAATGATGGCAGAATAAAATTCAATCACAGAATTGTGTTTTATGTCCACAAAAGGTGAAAAACAATGGCAGAAAACAAAGGAAGACAGGAATCTAAACTCAGAAAGCGGTGACCGAGGACAGGAATAGAAAATTCTGGACAGCTTAGAAGGGATGCAGACTCCACCCTCAAAGGCCCCCAACTCCAGACAGAAGTGACAGAAAAACTCTGAGAGGAAGACAGGGCCCACCCAGACGGGTTCCGGGGACTGGCAGGAGCAGGGGCCGACCACGCAGACGTCCACATTCCAGACGTCCACGCTGAACACATGGGGGATTCACCCCAATCTAAATCCATAGGGTCCGGGTACATGTATGGCCTAACAGAAAACAGAGCCTCTAACAAAGTTTCAGAAGAGACAATAGGGCTGTGAGTCCCAAAGCCAAGGCCCTTCCCAGAACGCAACTCTGTAACCACCTGTCCTCAGAGTTCAGCCAATCAGGCAGCATTTACAGTGCCCAGCCTCAGATGGAAGGCAGAGGGAAAGACCACGGGTACCAGACAAGGCAGGACGCACGGCCAGGAGCATGAGCCTGCGCCCCTCAGAGCAAAGGGCGCACTGGTGCCGCTCACACCGCAAACGTGGGCCAGGTGTCAGTTTAGTCTAAACTTCACGTGCTTTTTCTCATTAAGTCCCTTAACAACTTTGTAAGGTGGGGATTATCATGATGATGGCTCATATTTTACATAGAAAGCAGAGATTAATCTGCCCCAAATCATGCTGATATGAAGTGGAAGACCCAGGTATTGGGACTCTAGGGTCTGAAACTCCACCACTTCACTAAAGTGCCCTTGCTGAGTGTTAGCAAGGTGAAAAGATATGCTATGACAGATAATGCGGTAGGGAGAGAGGGAGGGAGCAAGAGAAAGAGAAAAGAAACAGAGGGGAAAAAAAACGGTCTTTAAAAAAACATACAGACCGGGCGGCGCCTGTGGCTCAGTGGGTAGGGCACCGGCCAAGGGCGGAGGGTTCAAACCCGGCCCCGGCCAAATTGAAACAAAAAAATAGCAGGGTGTTGTGGTAGGCGCCTGTAGTCCCAGGCACTTGGGAGGCTGAGGCAAGGGAATCGCCTGAGTCCAGGAGTTGGAGGTTGCTGTGAGCTGTGACGCCACAGCACTCTACCGAGGGCAATAAAGTGAGACTCTGTCTCTAAAAAAAAAAAAAAAAAAATACAGACCCCCCCCCCAGATTATCTGCACTATAAACAAATTTAATAAAAACACAAAGAACAAATCCCAAGTCTACTGGATAAAATAGAATGGGATGAAAAGTGAGATGCAAAGCTAAGGAAATGAACAAAGGACTAAAACATATCACTATAGAATTAATCAATGAGGCTGCACCTCAAGTTCAAGAGAGGAAATGTTTCACATAATCATAGTGTGAAACTAAGTAACGTAATAAGAAAAGAGAGTATGTAAAGAGGAAGGTGTAATATAAGAACTCCCATCTCTAAACTATACAACCCAGTAAGCAGAATAGAAGAAAAGCACATTCAGATGTAACTAAAGAAAGTGTACCTGAAATAAACGAAGAGTAGAGTCTGGAAATGGCTCTAAGAAAAACTAATAGAGAGTAGTCAATACCAAGCATAGTTTGTGAAATTATCAGACTGCTAAATTGAACAAACAAAAAAATTCTGCACATATTTACTCAGAAAAAGATGACTATAAGGAAAAAAATTTGGCTGACTAGACTTTTCCACCAAAAGACGCTGCAGCAGCCATGGTGGGAGAGGAAGTATGACTAAAGCACAGACGATCAAGTGTAAGGGCATCGCCAGCGGGAAAGAAGTCCAGGAATGTGCCACGAACCCCCACTAGCGGGAAAATACCCTTCTTTGATATCCAGAAACAAGCAGAAAACTATGGTACAGAGGATGGTGGTGAGCACAACTAAATACAGAATTAAGATACATTAACTGGGGGACTTGTGTTTTACAGAGTCAAATCATATAACTCAATTGGAAGATGCAGCAAAACGTGTAAATATTATTTTCTTTATCTTTCATAGCAGTGAGTTAAGCCTGTTTAAAACTGCAACATGGAGGCGGGGCACAGTGGCTGGTGCCTGGGAACCCAAGGCTGGTGGATTGCTCGCTTGACCTCAGCAGTTTGAGATCAGTCTGAGCAAGAATGAGACCCTGTCTCTAAAAATAGCTGGACATCATTGTGGGCACCTGTAGTCCCAGCTATTGGGGAGGCAAGAGGATGAATAATCATAACGCGAAACCAACTAATGCAATCAAAAAGGATTACAACTAATGGGATCAAAAGTGAAACTAGGATTAGGCTCGGTGCCTGTGGCTCAACGGGCTAAGGCGCCAGCCACGTACACCTGAGCTGGCAGGTTCAAATCCAGCCCGGGCTGCCAAACAACAATGACGGCTGCAACCAAAAAATGGCCGGACGTTGTGGCAGGTGCCTGTAGTCCCAGCTACTTGGAAGGCGGAGGCAGGAGACTCGTTTGAGACCTGGAATTGGAGGTTGCTGTGAGCTGTGATGCCATGGCACTCTATCCAGGGTGACAGCTTGAGGCTCTGTCTCAAAACAAAAAAACAAAAGTGAAACTGGGATTACAGGAGTGAGCCACTGCGCCTGGCCTTTTGGTTAATCTTGTAAGAGTTTAATATTTAAATTTCAGTACATCTCTGTTTCACTTTAATGTCTTTTTTACTGTTAAAGTAAATTTATTTATTTATTTATTTATTTATTTATTTTGAGACAGAGTCTCACTTGGTCACCCTTGGTAGTGTGCTGTGTCAAGCTCACACTCTTGGATTCAAGTGATCCTCTTGCCTCAGTCTCCCAAGTAGCTGGGACTATTTTTAAATAGTCCACATATGAAAAAAAACAGCCACAGCGCTTGGCTACTTTTTAGAGATGGGGCCTTGCTCTTGCTCAGGCTGGTCTCGAACTTGTGAGCTCAGGCGATCCACCTGCCTCACCCTCCCGAGTGCTGAGATTATAGGCATGAGCCACCACACTCGGCTTTAAAGTATTCTTTATACATATGCCACACACAGTATGCAGTATTTTATAAAATGCCTCCTACTCAGTTACCCTTTATATACAATCAGCTCCAATAACAAAAACAGACCGGGACCTGAATGGTTCATAAAAAAGAAAGTGCGAATGGCTCAGATGTATGAAAAGAAGCTCAACCTTATTCACACTTGCAGTAAGAGAAATGCAAGTTACCACCCGATAATTTTGCATATCCATTTTTGCATATCAAGTTGGGAAAGATCAGAAGGTGCTACCACAAAGCACCAGGGAGGGGACGTTAAGAAGGGACCACCACACGCTGCTGGAGGCCACCGGCCCATGGCCAGCTCAGCCCCTGTCTCAGAAGCAGAAGTGCTGCATCTAGGTACCTAACCCCCAGATGACATGTCTGCCCTGGAGTACGATTCAAGGGTATTCATCACAACTTTGCTAAAAGCCCATCAATCCAATATACTACTGTGAAGCTGTAAAACAAAAATGAACTCTGGGGACAATCTCCAGTAAGCAGAAAAGCAAGGGCCATACTGAACGGCTGGCCCACCAGGAAGAAAACTCACATGTATTTGCCTAAATATGCATAAAACTTCTCTGTAAAGACACATAGAAACTGATTAGTATCAGTTCTCCCCAGGAAGAACAACTGCCTGACAGGGACAGGAGAGGAGACATCTCACTGTATCCCATTTCGTCCCTTTAAACGTTTTTAATCATATGAATTCCTTATCTTGCCATAACAAATAATTGTGCTTTTTTTAAAAAATGAAATATATTGAATGGTGCCTGTGGCTCAAGGAGTAGGGCGCTGGCCCCATATACTGGAGGTGGTGGGTTCAAATCCAGCCCCAGCTAAAAAACTGCAAAATAAATAAATAAATATATTATAGACTTGCAGGTGACTGCAGTCTCTGTCGTAACTACTTGACTGCTAGTTGTCTTGTGAAAGCAACCACAGACGATATGTAATGAATGGGCACAGTTATGTTCCAGTAAAAATTTATTAATACAAAACCATGCATGGGATGGATTTGGACCTAGTTTGCCAAGCCCTATAGAAACTGTGCCCAAATAAGTTAGCATTTTTTCTCCTAAAAAAAAATTTATGATAGAAGTCACAGCAATTTTTTTTTTTTTAAAGAGACAGAGTCTCGCTTTATTGCCTTCCGTAGAGTGCCGTAGTATCACAGCTCACAGCAACCTCCCAACTCCTGGGCTTAGGTGATTTTCTTGCCCTCAGCCTCCCAAGTAGCTGGGATTACAGGTGCCCACCACAACATCTAGCTATTTTTTGTTGCAATTTGGCCAGGGCCGGGTTTGAACCTGCCACCCTTGGTATATGGGGCCAGTGCCCTACCCACTGAGCAACACATACCACCCAAAGTCACAATAATTTTTTTCAACATCATACTGAAACTTCATGCAAGTATTTGTTAAACATGCTCCAGCCACACTGGCCTTCCCATTCTTTGCATCTGTTCCCACCACAGGATCTTTGCATGCTCACCCCTCAGCCTGAAAGAGCTCCCCCTACATCGTCACATGCCTGGTTTCTTTTTGTCCTTTACTTCTCAAATAATGGGTTTTCCCTAACCAGCCTAGCTAAGCAAACCTCTCCCCAGCCCCTTTATTCTCTGCTGTATCACTGGCTTTGCTTACTTGGAGGGCCAGATGCTATCTTTAAATGAGCTGATTCCATGTTTACTTGCATGTAGCCTGGTTTCCATGGCTCCTGGGGCGCTCCCCAGGTTCAGGCATCTCCTGTGTCTCATTCATTAGAGCATCCCCAGTGACTGGAACTGCTGGCACCCTGTTATTTGTTCTACTTTTTGCTGATAAAACCGCATCAGCTCTCACAGGCTGGTGCAAACACATAATTCCCCTTGAAGCAATGCTGATTAAGTACCTATCTTAGCACTGTCCCCTATTAATTCACTCATTCTACAAATATTTACTGAACACCGACTATGTGCCAGGTGCTGTTCTACACTATGTATCAGCGAACACAACTCAAAGTGAAACTCTGTCTCAATAAAAAAAATTAAAAAACGAAAATACAGACAAAACCATATAGAAACGTAGAACGTTATCAATGATATGGAGACACTGAAAAGCAAAGCAGGCTGAGTGGGCTGGGGGAAAAGGTCAGCCTTGCTGGGCAGGTGATACCTGAGCAGAGACTGGAAGGAGGTGAGGAGTCAGCTCCATGTTCTGGGAAAAGACGTGCAGGTGTCATTTCCATGAAAGGCCAGTGCAATAGCCCTGGGGCAGGAGCACGAGAAACAGCATGGAGGCCTCTGCATGGTGAGAGCAGAGGAGGAGAGTTGAAAGAAATGATGTCAGAGGGTATGGGGCACCGGATCACACAGCGGGGCTTTTAGGACAGTCACTTTGTGGTTTTGGATTTATTCAGAACGAAACAGGGAGTTGCTGAGACTTTAAGCAGAAGGATACAGTGATCTGGCTGCTTCGAAGAGAGCAGACAGGTAGCAAGGAGAAGGATGGGGGAAACCAGTCAGAAGATCCATGATCATCCAGGCCAGAGGGAGTGGTGACTCGGACCATGGGGGGCGCAGCGGACATGGTAAGAAGTGGTTGGATCCTGGATACATCTGGGAAGCAGAGCCCCCAGGATTTCCTGATGGCTTGCATGGGGATGTGTGAGAAAGGGGGAGCCAGAGATGACTCCAGGGTTTTTGACCTAAGCCAGGAAGAATGCTGCTGCCTTCAAGTTGAGTGGGGAAAGCCTGCTCGTGGAAATGTAGCTTTTTCGTTGGGGAGGTCGAGAGTCTGGTGTCAGACAAGTTACACTTCAGAGGTGTTTTAGGCATTCAAACAGAGATTTCCACCAAGCTGTTTCTGGCATTCCGAAGAGAAGCCTGGCTCGGAGGTCTCCATCTGTGAGCTGCTGCCACATGGATCAGACCTTGAGCCATGACACAGATGAGGTCACAGGAGAGCACAGACGGAGGGGGAAGGACCGAGAACGGGCGCTGGGCACCTCGACGTGAGGAGGCAGGAAGACAGGTGGCCAGGAAGGGAGACCCCAGATGGTGCACTAATGTGTGGCCCATTTCCACATGAAAGATGACTTTTCCTGACTAACAGTGCAATATTTAAACATTCAGCACGAAGCAGACCGCGGCCTAGTCCTACTTTCAGCCTTAACATACCAGTGAGGCCGATAGGCACACAGGGCCCTAGAAACGGAACTGGATTCTCCAGTTACAAAATGATTTCATTGAGCAATATCCTCGGTAGAAACAAAACCTGTTATTCCTAAAAGTATCACACATGTACCACACAAATACGCATTTAAACAACAAAACCCCTTAAGAACCTATATTCTTGGGCAGCGCCTATGGCTCAAGGAATAGGGCGCCAGCCCCATATACTGGAGGTGGCAGGTTCAAACCCGACCCCGGCCAAAAACTGCAAAACAAACAAAGAAAAACCTATATTCTTTCAGTGACACACAACATATCCCTTATGTGGATGTTCTTTGGATTAAAACTAAATATTTCTAAACCAAACATCATCTAGCACTTTAACAAGTCTTAAAGCAACATGCGAAAACCAACTCAACTGTACAGGAAGATCAGTAAAGATTTTGTAGGCCACTTCAAGTCCAAGGTCAGGTCTACCAACAACTTTTAAACATTTTTACAGAAACACAAATTTCTTAGGTAATAAAATCATTAAATCTTTAAAGATTTATATTTATAAAAATTATACATAAAATTGTAAGTCCAGGTAAGGTGGTTAATGCCTGTAATCCTAGCACTCTGGGAGGCCAAGTTAGATAGACTGTCTGAGCTGAGAAGTTCGAGAGCAGCTTGAGCAAGAGTGAGACCCCATCTACAAAAAATAGCTGGGGTTCGGTGCCTGTGGCTCAGCGGGCTAAGGCGCCAGCCATGTACACCTGAGCTGGCGGGTTCGAATCCAGCCCGGGCCCGCCAAACAACAATGACGGCTGCAACCAAAAAAATGGCCGGGCGTTGTGGCAGGCGCCTATAGTCCCAGCTACTTGGGAGGCGGAGGCAGGAGACTCGCTTGAGCACAGGAATTGGAGGTTGCTGTGAGCTGTGATACCACAGCACTCTATCCAGGGTGACAGCTTGAGGCTCTGTCTCAAAAAAAAAAAAAAAAAAATATCTGGGCATTGTGGCAGGCACCTGTACTCCCAGCCTCTTAGGAGGCTGAGACAGAGAATCGCTTGAGCCCAAGAGATTGAGGTTGCTGTGAGCTATGATGCCACAGCCCTCTACCAAGGGCAACAAAGTGAGATTCTGTCTCAAAAAAAAAAAATTGTTTTAAGGAGGTCCTAAATATTTAAAATATTCTTTTCCACAGGATCCCTCGCATGCTGCTGGAAGGAATGTGAATTAGTACAAGCACCTTGGAAAATGCTGTGACCTTATCTACTGAAGCTAAGCACACATGTAACCTGTGACCCTGCAATTCCGCTGCTAGGTATATCCTGAGAAATGTATTCATATATCCCCCAAAAGCCCATCCTTGTACAATAATGCTCCTAGGAACAGTATTCATTATATCTCCAAATTGGAAACAACTAATTGCCCAGAGATAATTGGATGCGTTGTGATACACTCATGGGCCAAAATACTAAAAAAAGCCGCAAAAATAAACTGCCACTACATGCAACAATGTGATTGACAAGCCTGAGAACAAAAGAAGCCAGGCACAAAAGAATGCATACGAAATGATTAATTACATCCACATACAACTTAGAAACAGGTCCCACTAACCCATGCAGTTGAGAGTCAGGAGCGTGGTTACCCTGCTGGGGAGGGTGATGACCTGGAAGGGGCCATAGAGGCCTCTGAGGCCATTCAGCTTCTGTTTTGACCTGAGTGCCGGTTACATGGGTGTGTTCATGCTGTGAAAACATATGGAACTGTACATTTATGATTTGTACACTTCTCTGAACATATATGTTAGCTTTCAAGTTTACTAAAAAATAAGGTCCCCCAAATTTAGCTAATATCCTTTAGGAAAAAACTGAGCCTGAAAGCAATGATTTATTTTTACTCTCCTATGAAAATTCATTTTATGTATTAAAAAGAACTGCTTCTATTGAAATATTACTTTACATTAAAAGGAAAAAATATTTAAAGGACTATGCCTTTATTAGCCTTCCATCCATTTTGCAGTTAACAAATAACCTTTTCCTTTTTTTGGAGAAAGAGCCTCACTATGTTGCCCTCGGTAGAGTGCCATGGCGTCACAGCTCACAGCAACCTCAGACTCTTGGACTTAAGTGATTCTCTTGCCTCAGCCTCCCAAGTAGCTGGGACCACAGGCACCTGCCACAATGCCCGGCTCACAAATAACCTTTTCCATCATCAACTTACCTGAGCTGCTTTGCATAGTTGAGCTCAATCTCTGTCCTTTCCTTTACAAACTTGATGTATTTCTCAAGAATGTCAATTCCCCACTGTGTGTGTTTTTCTAAGTTGTCAAACTGATCCTGTTAAAACAAACAAAGAGAGAGTTTATAGTCTTTCTCTGTGATTAACACAATGTCAAGGAACGATTCTTTTAACAATATGCTGCTACATGGAAAGCAGCACTAATATTTTCCATGATTATACTTGGGTACTTTTTGTTGAGCAATTTTAAGTCAACATTACCAAATTTGGTTTGAAAACTGCCTGGAGTACTGAACTCTGACCCATTCATTCATGTTTCCTATTCTTTTTAGAAACATGGTTTTTGGATGAAAATGATGTCAGTGCAAAGGAAAATGTCTTTCCCAAATGCTAAAAACTGACAGGTGAAACCTACTCGCACGTGTGCACAACTGGACACACACCTCCTAACTCAGTCACACCATTAACCCCTAACCATTATCTCTGGGTAATAATTCAAAACAGTTGATTAAATTTGGAGCAACGAGGAGAGGAGAGTTACAAAATTCTGCTTTCTTCAAATGAATAAAGTAATTTGCATGGGCTTTTCTTCCGTTTTGAAACAGTCTCACTCTGTCACTCTGGGTACAGTGCCATTGCATCATAGCTCACAGCAACCTCCAACTCATGGGCTCAAGTGATCCTTCTGCCTCAGCCTCCCAAGTAGCTGGGACTACAGGCACCCACCAACAGACCTGGCTAATTTTCCTATTTTTAGTAGAGACAGGGTCTTGCTCTTGCTCAGGCTGGTCTCCAACTCCTGAGCTCAAGCAGTCCACCCCCCTCAGCCTCCCAAAGTGCTAGGATTACAGGTGTGAGCCACTGCTCTCAGCCACATGGGCTTTATTCATTCAAACATACAATAAGCCCACATTCTGTGCCAGGAACAATGCCTGGAGCTGGAGAACCAAAATGAACAGAAGCATAGCCCCAATCTGCAGAAGGCCTTGGGATTCTGAGTCTGCAAGAACAAGAGGGGGTCAGTTGCAACAGCTAAAGTAAAAGGCGTGGAGGAATCAGGTGGACTTGTCCATTTGAGTGCAAGGTGGGGCAAGGAGGGGCACACGGGTGGCAGTGGCTGGTAAGACTAGAGATAGTCCAGGGCTAGATCACAGAGCTAGGGGGTTAAACTGCCCAGTGGGCACAAGTAGGACTTGCAAAGAGAATGGCATGACCACAAATACGTTTAGAATCATCAGGGATGGAAGTCAGGAGATTGCCCCAATAGTCCAGATGAGAGGAAATGGAAGCACAAGGGAAGAATTTTAGGGATGTTTAACAAGTAGAATCAATTAGTGTTCATGGCTGATTGAATGAGGAGGCTGGGAGGGATGTGATGGGGAGAGAGTCTCTGGTTCTGCTGTTAATGATTAGCCAGACAGTCCAGATAGAGAAGAGCAGGAGTGAAAATTAAAATGTAGTTCTGACATGTGGAACAAGAGGCTGACATGTCCAGAAAAGAGTTGGAAACAGATCTGTGTTAGATAAAGCTCAAGAAGGGAGGCTAGAGGGTAGGTGGATCTGAAACAGCAGCCTTGAAAGGAATGCTGACGACTACTGCAGCTTTGCACAGAATTAGTAAAGAGGGCCTAGTCAGGGAAGGAGAGCCCGGAACAGACTGTGGAAGTGAGCCAGAGAGAGCATTAGCACCTCGCGGGGAATGGAGAATTTCAGTGGAAACCACATTCTCCATGGAAAATCTGCTGCCTCCTGAGAGGTAACGGTAATAAAGGATGAGGATTCTAGGCCCAGCGATGGGACTGCAGAGAGATGGGCCACCAAACGTCTCAAAGTTGTAACCATTTGCCCAAGGACGCAGATATCATTCCTGCCTAATTTCACTAATCAGTCATGAGGATCATGAAAAATAAGGATGCGCCTCCACAAACACGAAGATATAAAGCTACCGGTCGGTTCCAGCACAAGTGCACACAATGTAACAGCAACATTCCGGGTCAGACTGTAGATAAGAACTGTCTTACTGAGGTATGGTTGACATTTTAAAAGCTATACATATTTAAAGGCTGTATACAACCTGATGAGTTTGGAGAAAAGTATACACCCCTCCAAACCATCACCACAATCTACCCCATTTTCACATACATCTTCTCTAGAAACTTCCTCTGGCCCCTTTATTTATTTTTTTATTTTTGATAAAAACACTTAACCTACCCTCCCAGCAAATTTGTACATGTACATACATGTCGCTAACTACAGGCACTCACTATGTCACCCGTCATCGTTCAAGTCCAGCATCGGTTTTATCTATCATTGGGCTTCACTATTTTCCATTCAAAAAGGTGCAAGCTGTAAAGTGAGTCGGCCTCACACCAACAATATGTTCTCTGTACAGTCATCTGTATTCAAGAGCATTCTACAAGCTATAACACAGCACTTACCAAAACGATGGGGTCCAAATCATCTTAATAATAAAAACCTGACTCGGGAGCAAATGAATTAGTGCTTGTTCGCGGTTCTTTTTATGACACATTAAGACAGCTCTAGCGACACCACACCCCATTCCTGCTATCACATGGATCACCATGGCATGGACTTTTTTGACAACAGCTAAAAGAAAATTCAAAACAGATGAAAAACTAATCAACCCACTCACATTCTTGACTAAAAAGTGGAAAACTTAATGGAAAAAATTCCAAATCTTTAAAAGAATCCTTTGTGAGGAAATATTATAAATGGCCCTTTAAAAAAATAGCTTTTGCGGTGGCACCTGTGGCTCAAAGGAGTAGGGCATTGGCCCCATATGGTAGAGATGGTGGGTTCAAACCCAGCCCCAGCCAAAAACTGCAAAAAATAAATAGGGTGGTGCCTGTGACTCAAGGAGTAGGGCGTTGGCCCCGTATACCGGAGGTGGCAGGTTCAAACCCAGCCCCGGCCAAAGAAGTAAAAAAAAAAATAAATAAAATAAATAAATAAATGAATAATAAAAAAAACAGCTTTTGCCACTTTGGGGATGGTGCAATTGTTGAAAACACATCCTTTCCTACTTGATGTCTCATGACAGGACCTCTCTGCCCTCTTAAAATCACTGAAAATCCCAAAGAGCTTGTTCAAGTGAGTTATATTTATCAATATTTGCTCTATCAGAAGATAGAAATGGAGACATTTTTTTTTTAATATGTATTAATTCCTTTAAGAAGACAATAAGTCCATTACACATGAATGGAACTAGCATTTTTTTTTTTTAATTTTAAAAAATGGTACTTTATGAAACAAAACAAAACTAGTAGGAAGGATGGCTTTATTTACATTTTTGCAAATCTCTTTAGTGTCTGGTTCAATGGACGACAGCTGGATTCTGACAGATGCTTCTGCATTCAATCTGCTATGATTCCTTCCTGGGCTTGAAACATATGAAAGAAATATACCTTCTCACAGATGTGTGGCTAGAAAACAAAGGAGCCCATCAATGCCCGTTTAGGTGATTGTGGACATTCTTTTTTAATACCATACCAAGCCTTGACAAACAGTAGTTTCTCAAAGGCTAGGCGCCAGATGAAATCTAAAAACCATAGCAATGAACTTTTCACACATACTTAAAACAAAATCCACAGGTCTATCTTGCACTTGGAAGGGATCTTTTACCTGTGTGTGATTGTCTACATTATTCATTGATCACTTAGAAAACATTATCCCACTGTTACATGTAGTTCTTTCAAGTGTTGGCACACGTATTATAAAATATCAAAAAAATCACATTTGCATACAACACTATTTATCTCATATGTTCTAATAAGTCTTGCCTGGGTGGCAAAGTAAGACCCTGTCTCTTTAAAAAAAAGAGACAAAAGAGGGCAGCACCTGTGGATCAAGGAGTAGGGCGCCGGCCCCACATACCAGCAGTGGCAGGATCAAGCCTGGCCCCTGCCAAAACTGCAAAAAATAAAATTAAAATTAAAATTAAATAAAAAACTATTTGTAAAAAAAAAAAAAGAGAGAGAGAGAAAAGAAAAAAAGGGAGGCTCCCACGAAGCAACCTTATTCAGCTTACAACTTCAACAATCACATAAATAAATATTTCGGTATAAATTAAAGTGCTTTATGCAGATTTTCCATCCTGGTGCACACACTATTAAAAAGAGTCAAGATTTGGCTCGGCGCCTATGGCTCAACAAGCTAAGGCGCCAGCCACGTACACCTGAGCTAGTGGGTTTGAATCCAGCCCGGGCCGCCAAACAACAATGACAGCTGCAACCAAAAAATGGTCGGGCGTTGTGGCGGCTGCCTGTAGTCCCAGCTACTTGGGAGGCGGAGGCAGGAGACTCGCTTGAGCCCAGGAATTGGAGGTTGCTGTAAGCTGTGATGCCACGGCACTCTACCCAGGGTGACAGCTTGAGGCTCTGTCTCAAAAAAAAAAAAAAAGAGTCAAGATTTGATAAAATTAATATTGTTTCTATTTCATGAAAGACATTTAAAACTAAAACTGAAAATTTTAAAAACAACTAACAAAGAAAGATAACAATAAATGCCAGTGCAATTTGGAGCCACAGCCTTAACGCATGCTAAGGTGCTACCACATTTCGCACCCTCAGGGCAAATGATGACACAGTGGAAAACACGATTGATTACTAATGTTTTGACCTTTTGGACACCATGAGAAGGCTTCAGGACCTTCCAGAAGTCCAGGGACCACCTTCTGAGAACCACTATCATATAACATAAACTCGAAAATTTCTATTTCCAAGTCACACATTTCTGAAGATTAAGAAAGTCAGGTAATGTACAGTCTAACAGAAAATGTCTAAGAAGCTCCCTAAAGCACCCTTGACCTCATACTTGACCTTGACTTACTCTGCTCCTTGAATTGAAACCAGTGGAAAGTCGTGCCAGGTGCTTTTAGCAGTAAGAAGCTGAATAAGCGGAAAAGACCAAGGAGGGAAGAGGAATCATGTGAATCTATATGCAAATGGCGACCTTTCTGATTATTTTCACGTCTGGTTTTATGTTCTAGACTATGTACTACACTCCTTTGTAAAGTGAAGACTGAACCAGAATAATTGTGAACTAGGGCACTGGTTTAGGTCATTACATCTTCGTCAGAATTCTTATAGGATCGTGAAGCTCCATAGCTACAAATTTTGCCTTTACAAACCTACAAATCAATTGATATTAAGAATGGTCTTTCTGGCTTAGCGCCTGTGGCTCAACGGGCTAAGGCGCCAGCCACGTACACCTGAGCTGGCGGGTTCGAATCCAGCCAGGGCCCGCCAAACAACAATGACGGCTGCAACCAAAAAACGGCCGGGCGTTGTGGCGGGCGCCTGTAGTCCCAGCTACTTGGGAGGCGGAGGCAAGAGACTCACTTGAGCTCAGGAATAAGAGGTTGCTTGAGGCTCTGTCTCAAAAAAAAGAAAAGAATGGTCTTTCTAGGTCAGTAGATAATGGTTAATGGAGGTTTTCTGGAATCTGAGTTTTTTTCAAATGAAGCAAAGGCTTGACCCTGAAATACATTCAGAAGAACGGCTTGCTTTGAGATGATGAGATGCAAATCGGTCGTCAAGGAAGTTTTCCTCCAAAATACAGGTCAGCTTTTAATATGGTGCTGCTTGTGGTTCAACAGTGTACTAAACCAGGATTAATTCAAAGGCCCTGGGAATAAGCCAATCTAGTAAGACACTAATTGGCTAAAAGTATCTCTGTGTAAGTGGCATAAACTCAAGGAAAGGGGACCCAGAGGCCAGATCCCCTCCATGAACAAACCCTTCCCTCTGCAGCAAATTCTTCACTCAGGGAAGGGAATTATCCCCTTCATATTACTGAGTGTATGAAAGGTCTTTCTGTATTCAGAATCTCTTTAAAATGCAAACCTACAGCTTGCCATAAAACCAGGTACAAATTTAGGCTTATATGCTGTAATTAGTCATGTCCATTTCTGTTACGGAAATAAAATATCAAGGAAATGATTCTATGTTCACGGCACTCTCTAGAATTGCATTCTAGACACAAGAGACAAGAATGTCAGCAAAGACAAGATAAAAGTCTATGTACGCGTGGAAAACATAAAAATACTTAGCTGAGGTTTAAGAGGCAACAACAGCACATGCATGAAGGTAATGACATAAGGAACGAGGAAAGACACACAGAATGAGAAAAATTGCATTTTTGTATTGTTATAACAATAATTAAATAACTGTGTAAAGGGGCAATAGGAAGCACAGCAAATGGAAGGGCACAGCACGTGGGGGACCCAGAGCTAATGAATGTACAGATGCTGAAATGTAAGCAATTTTACATTAAGTCTGAAATGAAAAAAGAGAGGGAAAACTATAATCTGCAGAAAAAAGCACCAGGATTTTTACTACGCTGAGTCTGAATGGATGAGATTTGGAAGAGAAATTGCTATAGAATGTATTCCTTTAAGAAACACAAATAAGGGGCAGCGCCTGTGGCTCAGCGAGTAGGGTGCTGGCCCCATATGCCAAAGGTGGAGAGTTCAAACCTGTCCCTGGCCAAAAAGTGTGCAAAAAAAAAAAGAAACACAAATAAGCTTCTAGCCTATTTCAATGTTCTTAGAACACCTGAGTCACTTTCCATTCCTCTCTGTGTTACTTTGGAGACAGTAAAAGCAACAAACAAACAAGGACAAACATCTGTAACTCCTCCAAACATGCCGAGTGAAAGACAGTGTAAAGAACAGAGATTTTCAAGGGAAAAATTTTTTAAGTGCTTACATTTTTTATGTAAAAAAACTACTTTTTAAGATATTTTAAAAATTACTCCCTCAGATAGGCATCGTTAAACATCTCATGAAGTAGAACAGGAAAAATATTAAGGGTGATAAGGCTATTAATATTACTCTCAGGAGCCAGGCGTGGTGGTCGGCACCTGTGATCTCTTATGGGGAGCAGAGATGGGAGGATCACTTGAGCCCAGGAGTTCAAAGCCAGCCTGGGCAACACGGTGAGACCAGGCCTCAAAAAAAGTTTCATTTCAGAAAGACAAGTATAACTTGTAATTGTGGAGGGCTGAATCAATTCTCATGGAAGACAGAGGCTAACTGCTGAAAGCAAAATCTTGCTCTTTATAATAAAAATGCTGTTTCCTTGTAGCAGAACTCAAGAAAGGGATCGGTCTGGGCGGCACCTGTGGCTCAAAAGAGTAGGGCACTGGCCCATATGCCGGAGGTGGCAGGTTCAAACCCGGCCCTGGCCAAAAACCACAAAAAAAAACAAACAAACAAACAAAAAAAACCCCAAGAGCATTAAATATAATAAAGGTTGAGGTGGAGGAGGGCATTATAATTATAAGAGAAAGATATTTTAATACTGGATATAGTCTGAAATTGTTACCGTTGTCATCATATCATGCCTTTGTGACCAGAAAAACAAAGAGAGGGAAGAGTCCACTGTTCCAGAACCACTCATTGCATTTATGTCATGGTTAAATAGAAAAGACTACCAAGGGTGACAAAGTGAGACTCTGTCTCAAAAAAAAAAAAGAAAAAAGAAAGGGATTGGTCGAGTAGTGACTTTAAGATGCTCATCTTTAATACAAATGTGTGGTAGGTATATCTGCGTCTGGCTTGGAGCTGGGAAAGGAATCTACTTGCCCATTTCCCAGTTTCGATGCCGAGTCTGGCAGTGGAGGCTGTCTAAACGCGCTGGTCTCTCTCCTGAGTCCGCTCAGCCAGCAGGTGCTTTCCTTCTCTCGCTGTCCTGTATCCCTTGAACCCCAGAGAACTAACTCCTGTTAGTCCGCCTGTTCTCTGCCAGATATTCTCTCCCACAGAAAGTTCAAGATCAACCCAAGAAAGGAAGAAAAGCAGAAGATAAAGAGAGGAAGAAACTGCACTCTGAATACCAGAAGAACTTTGAAGGCAAATCAAAGACTAAAGAAGAGCCAAGTACACAAGCTAAGCTTTTTTTTTTTTTGCAGTTTTTGGCCGGGGCAGGGTTTGAACCTGCCACCTCCGGTATATGGGGCTGGCACCCTACTCCTTGAGCCACAGGCGCCGCCCACACAGGCTAATTTTTTTTTTTTTTTTGTAGAGACAGAGTCTCACTTTATCGCCCTCGGTAGAGTGCCGTGGTGTCACAGCTCACAGCAACCTCCAACTCCTGGGCTTAGGCGATTCTCTTGCGTCAGCCCCCCGAGTAGCTGGGACTATAGGCGCCCGCCACAATGCTCAGCTAGTTTTCTGTTTTTGCAGTTTGGCCGAGGTTGGGTTTGAACCTGCCACCTTCGGTATATGGGGCTGGCACCCTACTCCTTGAGCCACAGGCTCCGCCCACACACAAGCTAAACTTATTAATGAGAAGCAGCAGCCAGAGTTTTGAAGGACTGACTTAGTTCTTAACTCTATAAAAATTTCCAAGTTGGGGGAAGGGAAGGAGAGTGAGTGGATGCTACTTATGACCAAAAAATCATAGGAAAAAAATGTTTCAGGCCGTGGGATTTGAAACTTAGTTAACACACACCAATGAAGATTTTCCTCCAAATTACGTATCAATGAACTCGCTTCCTGTTTTAAGTAAAGAAGGTTGAGCACACGCGTAGGTGATACCCCCTTCGGAGAGAAGGGGTCCTGACTCTCTAGCCCACAGCCACAGTGGATCATCTGCCTCCAGGAACTACAGGACAGGTAGCCTGGACCAAGCAAAACCTTTCTGGGAATAGGTGCTGGAGTTAAAAGGTAAAACCTGCAATTTCTGTCCAGGTGCATGCCAATTTGGGGGGAAAACACTAGTATGCAGAGAGGAAGAGTAAAGCAGATACAAGCCATTACCCTGGGCATTCAAAACGGATGTATCTGTGAGCTCTTCTCTGGCAGAGGACCCGAGTCCTCTGGAGACTGGCCTGCTCACCCAGCCCCTGATTCTTTCTGTAAGATATCCCTTGGGACGGATGCTCTTGGCTGACAATCCAGCCACTATCCTGTCCTCCACCCATCCTGGCAGAGTACCTGTTTTATTCCAGGATCATTTTCTCCATCTCCATCCCTTGCAGCTAGGACACAGACATATGACATTAGCCGGGCTAACCAGATGCAGGGGACATCAACTAGACAGATACCGAGACAGGCTTTCCTCCCTAATAATCCCACCCTCTTCTTTGACATAGTCATAGCTACCTGTGATGCCAGGAATTGCTGTGGCCGTCCTGCAACCATGAGGAGGAAGCATTGTGGATCGATATGCTGGTGATGGCAGAGCCAAAAGACAGAAAGCACCTGGCTTTTTGATGACACTGTTACTGAACTGCAATAGCAACTGGGAACCGCCCTGCCTCCAGGCTCCTTATCACATGAGATAAAATGTATCCAATATGTCCTTATTGTCTAAGATACTCCTCCTTGAGTCTTTTTTAGTCTAACTCACACACCTGTGCCTCCTTTCAATATGCAATAATTCAACCAGTCTTATTGAGAGCTGACCAGGACCCAAGCTCTGTGCTGGGCATTAGAATGAGAACGGAGAAGACCAGTGGAGTTTTGACAGCTGTTAAAATAAAAGAGCAGTAGGAGCCTATAACTGTGAGACCCAAGTTAGATATGGGAATAGGGAGGAGGCAATAATTTCTAAGATGAAATGAGAAGAGTTAGAGTCAGCCAGTCAAAATAGAGAGAAGGAGGGTTGGAAGGTGAGAAAGCGAAAGACATTCCAGGCAGAGGGAAGGGAACGTGAGAGGCCCGAGGAAGGAAAGGACAAGGCAAGCTGAAGTAGAGGGAAGATGAGCAGTGAGCCGGGAATGTGAAGATGCAGGGGCAGCAGTGTGGTGGGGAGAGAGGCAGGGACCAGGGCGGCCAGGGCCTTGGAGACCACAGTCAGGATTTCACAGGACTGTGCTGAGAGTTTACCAACCAATACAATCCCTTTTCCCTCTAAGCCTTCTTTCTGACTCGCGGCCTGTGTTTTTAAATTATTTAATGAGGCTTAGAGATAAAATCTATGATTATATTTTAATGAGGTTTAGAGATAGACTCCTATGATATAAAGATTCTGAAAAGAGATTTTTAACTATATGAAGGCCACTATCCCCGAAGAAGAGAGACCTAATTTTTCAGAGAAATTAAAAGCCCTATGGACTAATCTTTTTTAGTGCTTACGCTAATAATCCACCAGCGAAACTTCCACTTAGCAGACAAGTTCTAAATTCCATCTTCCCAAAGAGAAAAGTGTAACGTAAGAGATTTGAACTTGGAGGCTGAACACTTGGGTTCAAATTCCAGTTCTAGGCTCAGTGCCCGTAGCACAGAGGTTACGGCATCGGCCACATACACCGGGGCTGGCAGGTTCGGACCTGGCCGGGCCACCTAAACAACGACAGATGCAACAATGACAACAATAAAAATAGCTGAGCATTGTGGCAGGCATTGTAGTCCCAGCTACTTGGGAGGCTAAGGCAAGAGGATTTCTTGAGGCCAAGAGTTTGAGGTTGCTGTGAGCTGTGACACCACAGCACTCTATCAAGGGCGACATAGTAAGACTCTGTCTCAAAAAGAAAAAAAACAAATTCCAGTTCTAATAATTACAAGTCATATTACTTTGGGAAAGATATTTTCTCTATTATGCCTCAATTTTCTCATCTGTAAATGGGAGCACAGTTCCCTAGATCATATAGGTTCTTTAAGAAAATCAAACTGACATGCCAGATGGAGTGGCTCATAATCCCAGCACTTTGGGAGGCTGTGGTGGGAGGATCACTTGTGTTAGGCCAGCCCCAGGGGGTCACGCCTATAATCCTAGCACTCTGGGAGGCCAAGGTGGGTGGACTGCTTGAGCACCAGTCTGAGCTAGACAGAGTGAGACCCTATCTCTAAAAAATAACTGTGCATTGTGGTGGGTGCCTGTAGTCCCAGCTACTCAGGAGGCTGAGGCAGGAGGATTTCTTGAGCGAGCCCAAGAGTTTGAGGTTGCTGTGAGCTGTGATGCCATAGCACTCTACCAAGAGCAACAAAACCCAGTCTTGGGGGGTTTTGATATATATAATGTGTAAAAACTTTCTGAGAAAGTTGTGAAATTATTAAAGGACACTTGGGTTCCTTTAATAATAATGGATAAATGTATGTTTCCCTCAAAAATTCAAGCTGGAACTTAACCCCTATGGTGATGGCATTGAAAGGTGAGGTCCTTGGGAGGCAATTAGGCCATGAGGCCACCATCCTCATGGAGCAGATTAATGTCCTTATACAAGACGCTTCAGAGAGCTGCCTTTGCCCTTCCACTCCTTCCACCATGTGAGGACACCCAGCCAGCACCATCAATGAGAAATGGGCCTTCACTAGTCACTGAATCTGCTGGCACTTTGATCCTTAACTTCCCAGCCTCTAGATCTGTGAGAAGTAAATTTCTACCATTCATTCATGAATTGTCCAATCTTGGGTATTTTGTAATACCCCCAGACTAAGACAACATTTAAGAAAACCAGAATAAATAGAGAAATATACCTTGCTCATGGACTGGAATACTACATATCATAAACATGTCAGTCTGCTCCCAAATTATCTGGACTCAATGGACTTCCAGTTAAAACCCCAAAAAGTGTTTTGAACAATATAATTCTAAAATTAAAATCGAGATGCAAAGGTTAACTAATAGCCAGAACATGCTTGACGAAGAGCAAGGTGGAAATTTGGTCATATCAGAAGTCAATTCAGAAGTTGTATGGGGGCTCGGCGCCTGTGGCTCAACGGGCTAAGGCGCCAGCCACGTACATCCGAGCTGGCAGGTTCGTATCCAGCCTGGGCCCGCCAAACAACAATGATGGCTGCAATCAAAAAATGGCCGGGCGTTGTGGCGGGTGCCTGTAGTCCCAGCTACTTGGGAGGCGGAGGCAGGAGACTCGCTTGCGCCCAGGAATTGGAGGTTGCTGTGAGCTGTAATGCCATAGCACTCTGTCCAGGGTGACAGCTTGAGGCTCTGTCTCAAAAAAAAAAAAAAAAGAAGTTGTATGGGATGGACCAGGGATAGAAACATAGGCAAATACAAAGGACAGAAAGGCCAAGACCAGATCCCTGCAAAAATGACTCGAATTAAGACAGAAGTAGCCATATACAAAAGATGCAAGGTCTAATGACTAAAAACCTGAGATCTGGGCTCGGCGCCTGTGGCTCAAGCGGCTAAGGCGCCAGCCACGTACACCTGAGCTGGCCAGGTTCGAATCCAGCCTGGGCCCGCCAAACAACAATGACGGATGCAACCAAAATATGGCCGGGCATTATGGCAGGTGCCTGTAGTCCCAGCTACGTGGGAGGCGGAGGCAGGAGACTCGCTTGAGCCCAGGAGTTGGAGGTTACTGTGAGATGTGATGCCACGGTACTCTACCCAGGGTGACAGCTTGAGGCTCTGTCTCAAAAAAAATAAAAATAAAAGTAAAAACCTGAGATCTGGAGCTAGAATAAATTGCTTTAAATTCTGGCTATCTGATTAGCAGCTATGTAACATGGAGCAAGTTACCTAAGTGTTTCTCATCTCAAAAATGGGGATAAAAGCAGGAAACTTTATTAAGTTACTATAAGGATTAAAAGGATTAGTAAATTATCTCATATTTAGCATATGCCTGGCACATGGTAAGCCCTCAGTAAGTATTAATGGTTTCAGCATAGCTCACTGTAACCTTAAACTCCTGGGCTCAAGTAATCTTCCCACCTCGGCCTCTTGAGTAGCTGGGACTACAGGTGTGTTCTAGGATGCCAGGCTAACTTTTCTATTTCTTTAGAGACAGAGTCCTGCTATGCTGCTCAGGTTGATCCTGGCCTGGAGTGATCCTTCCACCTCATCCTACCAAAGTGCTAGGATTAGGGATTAAGGTGTGAGCCACCCCTACCCAACGTCCTTCAATTGTTTTAAAAATAGTCAAATAACCTAAATGGAAAGGGGGCAAAAAATAATGATGAAGAATTTTAAGCAAGAAATGATATTTAGCTTCCTTAGTAATTAGGGAAATGCATATTAAAACCACAATGAAATATCTTTCATATCTACCAGTCTGGCAAAAATTTAAAGTCAGAAGACACCAAGTGTTAACAAGGAGATGGTGCAATGGAAAACACTCAAGCTGCTGGGGGCCTTGGGAAACAGACTGGTTTTACCTAGTAAAGCTGAACTTGCCCCCTGTATAATCCAGCAATTTTCTAAGGAATATATGTCAAGATTTAGAACCTAGACACTAAACTCTTACTCATGTGCATCAAGAGACACAGATATGAATGTTTACAGCAGCATAATTCATAAGAACAAAACACGGGAAACAAGCTTCTGTGGTCTACATGCGACCACTAAAAGTTTATGTTAGAAACTTAATCCCCCAATGCCAAAGGCATTGGGAGTGGGACCTAATAAGGGGTGATTAATGAGGACTCTGCCCTCATAAATAGATGTCATTATTGAGCAAGTGGGCTTGCTATAAAAGCAAGTTTGGGGGCAGAGCCTGTGGCTCAATGAGTAGGGGACCGGCCCCATATACCGAGGGTGGCAGGTTCAAACCCAGCCCCAGCCAAACTGCAACAAAAAAACAGTCGGACGCCTGTGGTCCCCAGCTACTCAGGAGGCTGAGGCAAGAGAATCGCTTAAGCCCAAGAACTGGAGGTTGCTGTGAGCTGTGTGACGCCACGGCACTCTACCGAGGGCAATAAAGTAAGACTCTGTCTCTACATAAAAAAAGCAAGTTTGGGCTCCTCCTGTTCTCTCGCCCTTCTGCCTTCCAGATGGTGATGCAGCAGGAACCACCTCACCAGATGCTGGCGGCACGCTCTTGGACTTCCCATCCTCCAGAACCATAAGCCAATTGGTATTTGTGGTATTGTTATAGCAACACAAAACAGACTAAGACACAACTCAACTGTCCATCTGATTCCACTTAGATGAAGTCCAAAAATAGGCAAAACTCAACCATGTATTTTTACTGAACTATTCATAAGTGATGAAAAAAGGGAAAAACAAAATAATAAGGCTGGGCATGGTGGTTCACGCTTATAATCCTAACACTTTGGGAAGCTGCTGCAGATGGATCGCTTGAGCTCAGGAGTTTGAGAGCAGAGTGAGCAAGGGCCAGACCCCATCTCTACTGAAAATAGAAAAACTGAGGCGAGAAGATCACTTGAGCCCAAGAGTTGGAGGTTGCTGTGAGCTACGATGACACCACAGCACTCTACCCAGGGTGACATAATAAGACTCTTTTTCAAAAAAAAAAAAAAAAAAAAAACCAAACATGGGAGGCTGAGGCAAGAGAATTGCTTAAGTCCAAGAGTTTGAGCTTGCTGTGAGCTGAAACACCACAGCACTCTACTGAGGGTGACATAATGAGACTCTGTCTCAAAAAAATATAAATATATTCCCAGAAACCTCAAACTCTTGGACTCCAGGGATCCTCTTGCCCCAACCTCCCAAGTAGCTGGTATTACAGAAGTCCACCACAAAACCTGGCTGATTTTTCTATTTTTAGTAGAGACAGGGTTTTGATCTTGCTCAGGTGGTCTCCAACTCCTGAGTTCAAGGGATCCACCCGCCTCAGCCTCCCAGAGTGCTAAGATTATAGGCCATGAGCTATTGCACTGGCTAAAAGAATACTTTTAATACAAAATTCTGGACAGTACTCAACTAGGAAGCGGAACCAGGACTATGATCTGGGTAGGCTCACAGGAAGATTCTTTTTTTTTTTTTTTTTTTTTTTGGGTTGCAGCCGTCATTGTTGTGTTGGTGGGCCCGGGCTGGATTCGAACCCGCCAGCTCAGGTGTACGTGGCTGGCGCCTTAGCCAGTTGAGCCACAGGCGCCAAGCCTCACAGGAAGATTCTAAAGTAATGGTCTATTTCTTTGTCTGGGTGGCATATACATGGATATTCATTTTACTGCTATTTTGGAACATAATATTCTATACATATAATTTTCATGCATTCTTTTGTAATACGCCATAATTATTTGTTAGTCTGCAATTGTGTTGATGGGAAAATCTTCAGGATAAGAGAAGCAAGATCATTTCAGCCTCTGCCAACTGGAGACCAAAAATGAAGATAAAACATTTATGAAAGAGAAGTTGAAGTCAATAGAAAAATCTATTCCATAGATTTTTGGACTATTACTTTTTCCCTGATTGATGTACTTTCTATTTTGTTCCCTGTTGTGTTTATATAAAACGTTCTTCAGAAAAATGCACATCATTTAATACCCAAGTATAGATGGATGATTGACTGAAGAAAGACTTCCCACTTGGGAAAAACGTTTATAGATAATTTCCCTCTCAAATAAAATGTTTGTGAAGATTAAGAGAACACAAAACATTATAGTAAGCAACATATGCTGTTTCTACTCTATGCCAAAAACAATTCACCCATCCTTTCTTCCAAGCACGGGTTTATTGAACACCTACTAAGTGCCAGACACTATTGTAGGAACTGAGCATAGCAGTAAACCGAAGAATACATTCTCTGTTCTCGTGGAGCTTACACACTAATAGACCTTTACTGTACACAGCTATAAAGAAACCTCAGAAATGCTCATTCAAAATTAATTTGTTTGTATTTCCATGAGGAAATCTACTAGGTCTCTGGATATAAACACTTTCAAGCCCCTTAAAATCTATCAGTTATCAACAGACTACTTGTCCAAGCAGAAATAAAAACCCTAGTTAGAAATCCAGCCATGTCTATTGCCTAAGTCTGCTCTAGAAAAGGTGAGATAATTATACACCCACTAACAATGTATAAGGATCCCTATCTTGCTGAACTCTGACTAGAACTGAATACTACCATTTGCAAAACAAAAAACAACTGAGGGGGGAGGAAGCCACTTTGCCTATTTAATATGCAAATTGATTTACTCTACATTTTTTGATTATTCATGAAATTAACCATTTTAGACATGTTCATTAGTCTGTGGAATTTCTTCTTGTAACTGTTCTCTTTGTTCATTTACTTTGTGTTTATCTTATTGTTTTGCCTATGTTCTTCTCATATATACATATATATATATATATATATATATTTTTTTTTTTTTTTGCAGTTTTTGCAGGGGCTGGGTTTGAACCGCCACCTCTGGTATATGGGGCCAGCGCCCTACTCCTTTGAGCCACAGGCGCTGCCCATTGATTTAAAATTTTATATATTATTTCTAGAGACTGACTATGCACCCCCAATTCATATGTTCAAACCTAATTCACAGTGTGGTGTTATATGCAGATGTGGTCTTTGGGAAGTGATTAGGTCATGAGGGTGGGGCCCTAATGAATGGGATTAGTGCCCTTATAACACCAGAGAACTCTTTCCCCTTCCATCATGTGAGGTTACAGTGAGAGAGGCGTCTATGAATGAGAAAGCAGGCCCTCAGCAGGCACTAAACATGCTGATACCTTGATCTTAGCTCTTCCAGCCTCCAGTTCTATGAGAAATAAAAATTTGTTATTTATAAGCTACTCAGTTTATTGTATTGTTACGGCAGCCCCAGCAGACTAAGAAAATTACATTTTTTGAGACACTGACATATAAATGTATGGCAACCTCATGGAGTTAGAATTATGAGGGTCACTACATCCCACTTTCCACTTTTCTATGTGGTCCAAATTTTCTTCAATGTTCATTTTTTGTAATTATCAATTTAGTACAATACTAATTATTCATGGTTTATTATTTAAAGACACTTACATGTCTATTATGGAAATAACTTCCACCTTTTACTGTATCATCATTTCCTCCTAGGCAGTAATATATGATGAAGTAGCATAAATATCACTCTTTTATTCAAGTCTCTTGTTTTTAGTATAAGGAAAAATGTTTCTATTGACATACCATTTAACATTAAATAGAAACCCAGGATTCATTTTCCACTGTCTTTCCTTTTTGCTTTTGTTGTTGTTGTAACAGAGTCTCACTCTGTCATCCTGGGTAGAGTGCAGTGGCATTGTAGCTCACAGCAACCTCAAACTCCTGAGCTCAGGCGATCCCCTTGCCTTAGCCTCCCGAGTAGCTGGGACTACAAGCATCTGCCACCACATGGGCTAGTTTTTCTCTTTATAGTTGATTACGGGGTCTCACTTTTGCTTAGGCTGGTCTCCAACTCCTGAGCTCAGGTGATCCACCTGCCTCGACCTCCCAGAATAACAGGCTGGAACCTTCCTTTTGGTTTTTAAATCTGCTACCAGTGCTGCTACCTTCAAAATGCTGCATATATCACAAGGTGCTCTCAGCACTGCACAGGCAGTTCTGGCACAAATTACCTTTCTCCCTGTACCAGATTCACCACGTTCTGCACCATCAGACAAGACTAACACTGCAATTTCATCTAGGTTTCCTTCCATAAATATTTGCTGAATGCATGAAAGAGTCAATGGACATTTCTGTTACTGAATTCCTTCTAGCCCACGGTCAGAGACAGTTTCATTCGCATACATAGTTTATCATCCTAGGTTTCAGCATAATGTGTGCCAGGCACTCTGCAAGGTGCTGGGGATGCAACTGTGAACAACAGCTGAAGAGTACCCTGCTCCCCTGGACCTATTAAAAATGTAATTTATGAAGAGCATGGGATAATGTGAGAATTTTACATATCAGGGTGTCCATAAAGTTCGTGTGCGATTTAAAATGGCCAACTCTACAAGCCAATTTGTATAAAATGATAATATTTTTCTTTTTTTAGTTTTTCTTTTTTTTTTTTTTGAGACCGAGTCTCAAGCTGTCACCCTCGGTAGAGTACCGTGGCATCACAGCTCACAGGAACCTCAAACTCTTGGGCTTAAGCGATTCTCTTGCCTCAGCCTCCCAAGTAGCTGGGACTACAGGTGCCCGCCACAATGCCCAGCTATTTTTTGGTTGTAGTTGTCACTGGTGCTTAGCAGGCCTGGGCCGGGTTCGAACCTGCCACCAGAGGTTTATGTGGCCGGTGCCCTGCTGACTAAGCTACGGATGCCGCCAATAGTATTTTTCTTAAAAAAAAAAAAAAAAAAAGAAAGAAAGAAAAGAAAAAGAAGGCTTGGAGCCTGTAGCACAGAGGGTACGGCACTGGCCACAGACACTGAAGGTGGTGGGTTTGAGCCCGGCCCGGGCCAGCTAAACAACAACGATAACTGCAAGAAAAAAATAGCTGGGCATTGTGGCAGGCTCCCTTAGTCCCAGCTACTTGGGCGGCTGAGGCAAGAGAATCGCTTGACCCCCAAGAGTTTGAGGTTGCTGTGAGCTGTGATGTCACAGCACCCTATCGAGGGTGACATAGCAAGATTCTGTCTCAAAAAGAAAAAAAAAATTTACTAGTAGCTCTCCAAGTCTCTGAGATGGAGCGCAAAAACGTTAAAAAAGGAAAAAGTCCCTAACACGTTTGCCTTCCCTAAGCTGTTGCCAAAGAATGTGAGATATCTAAGTGTTTATATACCTATAAACCTAACACAAGTGTTTTCTTTTCATTAATTATACACGGGTAGTCAGCTCTGCTTAATAACTGAAAACTATTCAGGTTTTAAAAATAAACATTAAAAAATATTTCAAAGACGTCCCACCATGTTTGGCTCTATTTTTAAGTGGTTATAAATTATCTCTGGCTTCGTCTCATTTCAGTGTTTTCTATGTTACACGTTTCTTCTGGGCAAATGGGAAAGTAACCAAGACATGAATATCATGTTTTACAAACAAACCAGAATGAGTAAACTCAAGTCTCGCAGCACTGCTGGCGATACGCGGTATTGCTGAGCAGGGGGTTGGTCTGCAGGCTCTGTCACCGGAGCCGGGCTGTTCACACGCTGTTCCACAGCCCCTGCTGCCCGGCAGGGCCAAGCCACTGCGCTTCTGTGTCAGTTTCCCATTCACAAGTGCAAATAATCACAGTACCATACATAATGCCAGTCAACTGTACACTTAAAGACTGTTTAAATGGCAAAGGTTAAACGTATTTTGCCACAGTTTTTTAAAAAGAGAAAAAAAATCAAAGCAATGAATTAGAGGAGGTCAAGGAGACAGGTCACGTGAGACCAGACCATGACAGCCATTGAAAGGAATTCTGGAGTGAGCAGGAAGCTACCAAAATACTTTGAGAATACTGAAATTCTATCAATCTTCTTTTAAATTTCCACTTTCTCCACAAGATTAAAAATTACATTTTCCAGACTCTCTTGCATGTAAGATCTGGGTTTAAGTTTCACAACCAAAAGGGACTCGAATGAATCTGGAAAGCAAAAACTAGGCAGTGGAGAAAAAAGTATCAACGTGGTATTGTTATTAGGACATAAAATGAACTAATATATGTGTTTAAAACTGACACTAATACGTAAGTAGCTATTATTACTAAAAAATTAAGCACTGTAGTATTATCATAACACAGGCAAAAGAATTAACATTTGTACTGCAAAAGAGTAAGTCAAACCATCTTTGTAACTAGATTCTGTTCCCACTTTCTGCACACCAGTCTTGGCACAGGCTAGTAAGGAATCCCACAGTGTGGCCACTGACATGGCCACAGCCCTGAGTCTAAGAGCAGAATTCCCTGTGGTCCAGGGATTTCTGACACCACCATAGCAAACCCCTCATTGAGAGGGAAGTGAATGTGTTCCAGGAATTCTTTGAACCATGATGCAAATGAAAAGGGCTTTATTGGTCGGGGAGGTGCCGACACTTTGAGATAATAATCTACATGGTCAATGTTACTGTCTATAGCTTTTGGAAGAGATGTTAATGGTTTAATCCCAACACATCTTACTTTGCTGTCAATATAAATTTGGCTATTGCCCCCTCCCCCTTTTCCAAATACAGGAAAGATTTGATAAGGTCATTTGAAATAGACATCATCTATCCTGGGCTCTCAGTCTCTTGAATGTGGATTATTAAATAATGAATAATATGAATAATTAAATATGAATAATATTAAATAACAGTTCATAGCTACCACATCTAATGTTCTTGCTAGGTACTAGGCTCTGCTCCAAGCAACTTACATATTTCATTTAATCCTCACAACCATCCTATGAGGAAAACACTGTTAATATTGCCTTATTTGCGATGGGTAAAATGAGGCACAGAAAGATGAACATAATCACACAGCTCTTAGACGGAAGAGATGAGATTTGAAGTGAGAGCTCCATCTGTGCTTAATTCATACTACAGATTGTTCAAGATGATCCTTACTCTTGGTTTCTTCTGCTATCAGTTGCCTACATTGTGCTAGGTTCTTTTTTATAGTCCCCACCCCACCCTGGCTCAGTTTCTGCCATCATTCATTCATTCATTTTTGAGATAGGGTCTTGGTCCGTTGCTGGGGCTACAGCGCAGTGGTATCATCATAGCTCACTGCAACCTCAAGCTCCGGGGCTCAAGCAATCTTTTTGCCTCGGCTTTGAGAGTAACTGGAACTACAGGTGCCTGCCACTATGCCCAGCTAATACTTCTAATCTTTTGTAGAGATGAGGTCTCACTATGTTACCCAGGCTAGTCTCCAACTCCTCCCATAGCAGTCTCCCAATGTGTGCTGGGACTATAGGTGTGAACCACCACACCTGACCAGTTTGTGCCATTATTAACACCTTGCACTAGTGCGGTACCTTTGTTATAATTGATAATCCGATATTAACATATTATTTTACTAAAGCCTCTAATTCACACTGGGATTCACTCCGTGTTGTCTCTCTGTTGTACAGTTCCATAGGTTTTGCCAAGTGGATAATGTTGTGCATCCATCGTTACAGTATCACACAGAATCCTTTCATTGCCCTCGACTCCCCCGTGTTCTAAGAGTCATCCCTCTCCCCACTCCCCATCCTGGCAAACACTCATCTTTTTTCCTGAGCCTTTCCCAGGATGTCACTGGGACCATACAGACTTCTCAGACTGGCTCTCTCACTTAGCCGTATGCATTTAAGGTTCTTCCACATCTTTTCACGACTCAATTGTTCATTTCATTTTATTGCTGAAAACATTCCAATATCTGGATGTACTATATACTTCGTCTATCCATTTAGCTATTGAAGGATATCTTGGTTGCTTCTGAGTTTTGGCAATTACGCATAAAGCAGCTATAAACATCCATGAGAAGGTCTGCGCTGATTATTTTATTCAAAAAAAAAAAAAAAAATGAATTCCTGGGCAGGCACAATGGCTCACACCTGTAATCCTAGCACTCTGGGAGGCCAAAGTGAGAAGACTACTTGAGCTCAGGAGTTCGAGGCCAGCCTGATCAAGAGCAAGATACTGTCTCATGTCCATTAAAAAACAGAAAAATTATCTGGGCATTGTGGTGGGCACCTGTAGTCCCAGCTACTCGGGAAGCTAAGGCATGAGGATTGCTTGAGCCCAAGATTTTGAGGTTGTATTGAGCTATAATGTTGCCACAGCACTCAACCCTAGGGTGAAAAAGTAAGACTCTGTCTCTAAAAAATAAAAATAAGAAAAAAAGAAAGAATTCCTTCTTATTCTTGAGGTTGTGCTCTTCTATCTTTACTTTTCAAAAGAAACACTGATAACAAAGCAATTGTAGTACAGTTCTTCAAATTAAGGAAATTTTCTCTTGGATGGCTCTCTCAACACCATCAAGCATTCATAAGAAATATTACTGTTTGAGACTAGCCTGAACAACACCATGAGATGCGTTCTCTACAAAAAATTAATTAAAAAATTAGCCAGGCATAGCGGCACACCTCTATGGTCTCAGCTACTTGGGAGGCTGAGGCAGGAGGATTGCTCTAGGTTGCAGTGACCTGTATGTACATAATTAAGCCACCATACCCCAGCCATGGCAACAGACATGTCATTGTCTGTCTCTAAATTTAAAAAAAAAGTTTGTCTTGTCTCTGAATTTAAAAAAAAGTTAATGAACAAAAAGGACATGTAGCTTTTGTTTAGGAATTATGAATAATTTAGTGTGTGGTAAATGACAGCCATGCTGTATAGTTTTTTAAAGCAGTTTTTGCAAAAGATAGTATAATTTAGCAAGACCGTATTCATGTCTCTGGGAAAGCCTTTTAGAACTCACGGGTCTTAATTGGCTCCCCCATAGATGGTCTCCTAGTATCAGGTTCTTTTCTTCTGAGGAATTGATAAGAACATAAATCCTCATTTACATGGGTAGTTGCTGGATTCCTGTTTATCGTCACAGACCACAAGCTCTATCAACAAGGGCAGACGCGCATCTGTTTGCACTCACTCCTCTCTTCCCCAGAGAAGGAAGAATGAATATTTTGGCAGAAGAGTCAGTGTTAGCGACAAGTGTTTTAAACGTATGAACATATTTCAAGATTCAAATGACAATTTATACGTAGCTCTTTAAAAAATATTGCAGAAGGAAGAGAGAAAAGAATCACTGATGTTCACTGCAATCATTACTGTCACAAATTTTACATTTATCCCTGACACGGCTTATACAGAACATCTGGATTGCTTTAAAAGCAGTCGAAACAGTCCACTTTCATACACATTTACTTACCAATTACAAAATATAAGAATATAATTTAAGCCGGTGCCTGTGGCTCAAAGGAGTAGGGTGCCAGCCCCATATGCCGCAGGTGGCGGTTTCAAACCCGGCCCCGGCCAAAAACCTCAAAAAAAAAAAAAAAAAAAAGAATATAATGCAGCTAAATTGTATTAGGAGAATTTGTACAAACTCTGAAAATTCTGTCCCCTGAAAACTGTTTCTCCGAAGTGGAAACTCTATTTCAAGCAAGCAAGAACCATCTTTCGCTAGCTAGAAGCAATAAAATTATACATTAAAAAAGATCAGATAATTATATTTTTCCCCACACAAGAGCCAACATACACCAGGCAGGTCGATTTTTTGAATTAAAAAAATCAGATTGCATTGGTCTCATTAAAAAAACCTTTACGGGTTTAATTGTGGTATCAGATGCAAAATATATCCATAGAGTGGTTTAAGAAAATATTTTGGAATACCAATTTTGCAATTTGCTCTGATGTTTACAAAAATCAGTGAATAAAGTTCCCAAAACAGATCATCATGACTGCTCCATCTGGAATCAAAATCTGCACATAAATTCAAACTTGGCAAAAATTAACTGGAAAGAAATAAACAATACTCCCCTGCTTGTTTTTTTGTGTGTGGTTTTTTTTTTTTTTAATCTTTGGAGTGATGGCTAGCCAGACTTGAGAAACCTCAAGTTTTTCAAGTGGTCAAATGCTGATTTTATCCATAAAAACACTGAATTATTTTCATAGGCCCTCACAAGATTAAAAACCAGTCAAGAAAAGCCGATAGAACTTGAGAGTGACTACGACAGTCCCTTTTAAAGCTGGTCCTGATGATTTGCCTTTTAGGCAATAGAATGATGTTTTAATCACATTTCTCAACGTGAATACTAAGGAAAACGTCTGCTGCTTGTCAAAACCCTGCACCATGACACAAATAGCATCAAGAGTAGTGATTTTGCCTAGAAGACAATGTAATTTATGTTCGTCTTCATATCAACAACATACATAAAATGTGCTTTCTGATTTAATCACAGTACCCCAAAATTACCTTTTTTTTTTTTTTAAAGATAGGGTCCCACTGTTGCCCAGGCTGGAGTGCAATGGTATCATCATCATAGCTCCTGCAATCGTAGACTTCTAGGCTCAAGTGAGCTACCTGCCTCAACCTCCTGGCTGGGACTACAGGTACACCTTGCCACACCCAGCTAATTTTTGTATTTTTTTATAGATGAAGTCTCACTGTGTTGGTGAGACTGGTCTCTAACTTTTGGCCTCAAGGGATCCTGCCCAGGTCTCCCAACCCTAGGACTGTAGGTATGAGCCATCACTCCTAGCCCTAACCTTTTACCTTTTCTTGTGTTGGGCAATTCTTTTCTCTTTGTTTTATTAAATGCTGCTTATTTGAGAAAAACAATACAATAACTTGAACACTACTATTTCGGTTAACATTTAAACTACTTCACATCACTGAGCACAGTGGCTCACGCCTGTAATCCTAGCACTCTGGGAGGCCGAGGCAGGTGGACTGCCTGAGCTCAAAGGTTTGAGACCAGCCTGAGACAGAGCAAGACCTCATCCCTAAAAATAGCCAGGAGTTGTGGTGGGAGCCTGTAGTACCAGCTACGTGGAAGGCCGAAGCAAGAGAACAGCTTGAGCCCAAGCGTTTGAGGTTGCTGTGAGCCATGATGTCACAGCATTCTACTGAGGGCGACAAACTGAGACTCTGTCTCAAAACAAAAACAAAACAAAAAAAACGGGCAGCTCCTGTGGCTCAAAGGAGTAGGGCACTGGCTCCATTTGCTGGAGGTAGCGGGTTCAAACCCAGCTCCGGCCAAAAACCGCAAAAAAAAAAAAAAACAAAAAAAAAAACACTTCTCTAATCAAATTGCTGGTTCTTTTTTCTTTTCTTTTCTTTTTTTTTTTTTTTTGAGACAGAGCCTCAAGCTGTCACCCTGGATAGAGTGCCCTGACATCACCAGCTCACAGCAACCTCCAATTCCTGGGCTCAAGCGAGTCTCCTGCCTCCGCCTCCCAAGTAGCTGGGACTACAGGCGCCCGCCACAGCGCCTGGCCATTTTTTTTTTTTTTTTTGGTTGCAGCCGTCATTGTTGTTTGGCTGGCTGGGGCTGGATTCGAACCCGCCAGCTCAGGTGTACGTGGCTGGCGCCTTAGCCCATTGAGCCACAGGCGCCGAGCCTGCTGGTTCTTTTTTCAAGGTAAGTTGACCACACAAGGGACCATAACAAACTGGTCAACATACAGAGGTGGTCAACATAAGGAACTAGGCCTACTGTACTGATATAAACGTGGTATATGTCTGGTCTATGAAAATTAGGTCAGCTTAAGGAGGTGGTCAACGTAGGGCAGTGGTCAACTACAGAGGTTCTACTCTACTGTTTAAAAAGAAACTTTTTTGCCTTAATTTTCTTGGAGATAGAGTCTTGCTATATTGCCCAGACTGGTCTTGAACACCTGGGCTCAAGGGATCCTCCTGCCTCGGCCTCTGGAGAAGCTGGGATTATAGTCCTGAGCCACTGTGCCTGACTCAAAGTACTTCTGAAAGGGTGGCGCCTGTGGCTCAGTGAGTAGGGTGCCGGCCCCATATGCCGGAGGTGGCGGGTCCAAAAACTGCAAAAAAAAAGTACTTCTCAAAGAGATTAACATAAAACTAGTCATTCAGAAGAGATAGGTGCTTTAGGTAAAGAAAAATTATTTTTTAAAAAAGAAAAAAAACTTATTATAGCAATTTCTAGAAATCTCAGTCCTGTTAAACTTGAGGACAAGTTGGCCAAACCGTTTCATATCCATTCCTCCTGGTACTTTGCTCAGGGCCTCCACACTACGTCTGTGGAAGGAAGTTACAACACAGGTAAACTGAAGATGTTTATGGACGATCTAACTATAGTGGTTTAAAAAAAGAACCAAATACTTACTTTCAGCCACACACTGTAATTACAATAAGGCATAAAAAAGTCCACCTTGAACTGTCACTGTAAACACCATTCTGGCCTCGCCCACATGCTCTGCTAAGACTGCCATTAGCCAACTTGACTGAGACCCACTAAATACTGGTTTTAGGAGATGGCTTAACAACTGATCTGGTGGAAATTAATTTGCAGGGAGAACAATTCCCAATTAATTCTTTGACTTTGGTTTAATGTTGTGGGTGTATTTTTAAGTGGCACCTAATGAACCCTTATAACCTGTTTTGCAACAAGAGTAAGTACTTAGATAATTATTAAGGAGACTTGAAATAGCCATCCTTTCATCACGCAGGAGAAAATTCTTAGAACCCATCTGAACAGTTAAAGATCAACTGTTTTATACAGCATTTACATTGCCTTTAAATTTCTGGGGATCAAGGAGCTTCCCAAATTAGCTCCTTGTCATCCTGGAGATAACTAAGATGCCCAGTACCAATCCAGCTTTTTCTTTTTTAAAAAAATTGAGGTGAAATTCACATAACATAAGTTAACCATTTTATTTATTTATTTATTTATTTATTTTTTGTGGTTTTTGGCTGGGGCTGGGTTTGAACCTGCCACCTCCGGCATATGGGGCCGGCGCCTTACTCCTTTGAGCCACAGGTGCCACCCAAGTTAACCATTTTAAAGGGAACAATCCTGTGACATTTAGTATATTCACAATATTAAGTGGTATAACTACCTCTTCTATCTATTTCCAAAATATTTTCATTATCCAAAGTACAAAAATGGCACCGTTTGCCTGTTACTTCCCATTGCCCCTCCCCCAAGCCCATGGCAATTACCAATCTCTTTTCTGAGTCTCTGGATTTACCTATTCTGGTATTTTATCTAAATGGAATCATATATTATGTGACCTTTTGCGTATGGCTTCTTTCATTTAGCCTAATGCTTTTGAGGTTCATTCAAACTGCAGCACGGATTAGTACCTTTTTTATGGCTGGATAATATTCCATTTTATGCATATACGATATTTTCTTTCTCCATTCATCTGCTGTCAACAGATGGACATTTCAATGGTTTTAACTTTTTGGCTATCGTAAATAGTACTGTCATGAACATTCCTATACAAGCATTTCCAATTCCTTATACCAAGGAGAATTGCTGGACTGTTAGGTAAATTCTACATTTATCTCAACTGTCAAATGCTTTTCCCCAGAGGATTAGCCATTTTTAATTCCCATCAGCAATGCACAATTGTTTTAATTTCTCCATGTTCTCCCCAATACTTGTTATTTCTCCACACTTTTCGGATTAGTCATTCCAGTGGGTGTAAAGTAGTATCTGATTGTGTGTTTGATTTGCATTTCCCTAATGGGTAATGACACTAGACATCTTTGCAAGCATTTGTTAGCCACGTGTATATTTTCATTGGAGAAACTATGCTTTTATTTACTACTTCAATGACAATAAATAAAAAATGATCTTAATTTGTTCTATCACTTTCTATCACATGCATACTCCTAAAATCTATGTTTGGACCACGTATGATGGCTCATACCTGTAATCCTAGCACTCTGGGAGACTGAGGCAAAAGGATAGCCTGAGACTAAGGGTTTGAGGTTGCTGTGAGCTATGACGGCATAGCACTGTGCCCGGGACAACAAAGAGAGACTCTGTCTCAAAAAAACCCAAAAAACAAACAAACGAAAAAAAAACCCACCAAGGCATTATAAGTGGTAAAAGTAAAGTCCAAAAACTGTGACCAGCAAGCTAACATTTGTAAGGAGGTGGAAGACATTTATTTATAAACATTGATAGCTCCCTGGAAGTCACAAGAAATACTAACAGTAGTTGCCTCCAGGGAAGAAAAGGAGCAACTGGGGAATTGGTCACCCTGTTCAAGTGCAGCCTCTTCAGAAATACATGAATGGGGGGGAGAGGAAAGGAGGGGAGATGGCGATCACGGAGTATGGCAGACCTCTTGGGGGCAAGACTTTACCTAACAAATGCAGTGTAACCTAATGCTTTGTACCCTCAATGAATCCCAAACAATTAAAAAAAATACATGAACAAGAAATAAATCAAGACTTTTCCCCAAATCTGCTTCATCAACAGTCCTCTCCCGTCATGACTGTACTCTCAGAGCTCAGTAAAGTGTGTGACTGCGTGGAGAGGTGACAGGCGGGCAACCTCAGCCACTGAGTAATACTGGCTGAAAGACCCTGACCACCTGGGGCGAGAGCAAGGCAGAGCCAGCACAAAGGAGTTCAGAGCCTTAGGTGGGAATAGACTGGCCCGCAAAAAAGAATGAGAAGGCACAGTGGCTGGAAGGCAGAGTAGGTGGCAACATAAAGGCACTGTCTAAATTTAGCTTTTACTCTGAGATGGGAAGTCCTTGCCGGGTTTCTGCTCGGGCTTGAGCCCTACCTACTCCCGTATTAGGTAACCCAAGTTCTTAAATGTTCTTCCAACAGAACCCCTCGGGTCATCTTTCTTATTCTGAGCATTCAGCAATTTACTCAGCTTCCCAGAGCTCAACCTTCCACACAGAATATCCTATGTTATGTTCCCTCTCTTTTTCATCCTTCCTTTTCTTTTTCTTTATTTTTGCCACACACGATTGGCTCGTCCCTAGGACTGGCCCACAGTTCAAAGACTATCAAGTACATAGCATATAAAATAGTATCCTTTAAACTCCCTTCAAGCTACGCTGCTCTCTGCTGGACTGAAGAATCGAGATACATATACTCTTTAGCTTGGTTTATACTTGTGGTCATGAAGAACCGGCCTCCTCACTCCAAGCACGTGAGCTGGATGGGGTCCATATCTCAAGCAAATATTATTTATTTTTAAATAAAAAAATCTTATAGACTCATTGGTGATGCCTAACTGATCTGCTAATGGAGAATGTCCTTTGCCCAACTGTGCAGTTAAATTTTTATATTTTCAATATTTTTTTTTTTTTTTTTGAGACAGAGCCTCAAGCTGTCACCCTGGATAGAGTGCTGTGGCATCACAGCTCACAGCAACCTCCAATTTCTGGGCTCAAGCGAGTCTCCTGCCTCCGCCTCCCAAGTAGCTGGGACTATAGGCGTCCGCCACAACCCCCGGCCATTTTTTTGGTTGCAGCCGTCATTGTTGTTTGGCGGGCCAGGCTGGATTCGAACCCGCCAGCTCAGGTGGATGTGGCTGGCGCCTTAGCCCATTGAGCCACAGGCGCTGAGCCTATATTTTCAATCTTTAATTATCAAATGACAATTTACAGATCTGCCAGAAGTTATCAGAAATAGTCTTTATCCCACGCAACTGCTTCCAATGTCTCTCTAGGGTTTTTTTCCTAACTGCCTGTTATACTTTCTCATCGAAGGAAATTCAGAAAGGGAAGAACAAAGCCATCATACCATTCTGCTTTTCAAGTCCAGCAGGCAGGTGAATACTTGTATCAAACAAAGCAATTGGCCACCTAAAGTTTTTCTGAAATCACATTATTTATCTACCTTATTAACTCGATCTTATAAAATAAATTTAGCTATAAGACTTTCAGCTTCCTTCCCCCAAAAGACTTTGTTCAGCAATAGTTCCTGATATTTTGCCTAGGTAATCATACCCAAGACACCCAGTCTATACACAGTGAGCCTGACAACTAAGGGATGTGCCTAATGATTCTATTTATCTGTCACTTTTTGAACTGCAGAACCCTTTCAAACCTCCTATTGACATTATTAGCATTTCTTTGAGCTCCTCAGTGGGAACCAAATATAAATTTCTACAGAGAATTTCTAGCCTTAGAAGTAGTTACTCTAGGCTCAGTGCCCATAGCACAGTAGTTACAACGTCAGCCACATACACCGAGGCTGGAAGGTTCAAACCCCAGCCTGGACCAGCTAAGCAACAATGACAACTGCCACAAAAAAATAGCTGGGCGTTGTGGTGGGCACCTGTAGTCCCAGCTACTTGGGAGGCTGAGGCAAGAGAATCTCTTAAGCCCAAGAGTTTGAGGTTGCTGTGAGCTGTGATGCCACATGGCTCTACCTAGGGCAACGTAGTAAGATTCTGTCTCAAAAAAAAAAGAAGTAGTTACTCTATTTTAATTGACACTGATATATTCTCCATTCATTATGAACGCCTAGAACAAATATTTCAGTGTCAGTTGATCTGGGACTCAGGTTACCTTAGAACACTTGAGTTCCGGCTTGGCACCTGTGGCTCAACAGGCTAAGGCGCCAGCCACATACACCTGAGCTGGTGGGTTCGAATCCAGCCCAGGCCTGCCAAACAGCAATGACAGCTGCAACCAAAAAATGGCCAGGCGTTGTGGCGGGCACCTGTAGTCCCAGCTACTTGGGAGGCGGAGGCAAGAGACTCGCTTGAGCCCAGGATTTGGAGGTTGCTGTGAGCTGTGATGCCACAGCACTCTATCCAGGGTGACAGCTTGAGGCTCTGTCTCAAAAAAAAGAACACTTGGGTTCCAAA